>JARJDX010013669.1:0-18807 GCA_030264735.1 Gymnusa sp. GC000175
GCGGTATAAGCATATAAGTGTATAAGCGTTAAAGGTTAGAGTGAGTTCGTTAGGAAATATAACTTTTAAGAATTTTTAGATTACTCTAAATAAATTTTGAGTCGAAAATAAAAGAAATTAAATCTTAAGAGATATGAAGTTTTTGAAATATTTTCTTTCGAGTAATTTTTTCTGAAGTCTCAGATAAATGCATGACCTTGAAAACGAAAAAAAAAATCGTCTGCGGCGCAATTACACCAACCCACCCCACCTCATAAAATGTCCTCTAAGACTTTTTTCAAAAGGTGGCAACCCTAGTTTGAGTGCAAATAAAAAAGTGGAAAAAGAGATTACGAAGTTGATGATAGTAATATTAACGAAAGCAAAAAAGAAGGGAACAGGTGTAAATTATATGCAGTTGTTTTCTGGAGTACCATGCAAAGAGAGGGGTATCAATAATGATACACAAACGCTACTCAAACAAAGTAACGGACTACGTAAATAAGAAAATTATGCAACGACCAGTAACGATTCTGGGGGTGAATGAAATATTAAATGATAAACCATGCGAGGAAAAGGAAGAATTCTTCGAAAACAAACTAAGGAAGAAAATTCAGAAAATTGGAGGAACAAGATATAGGGGGGCATTGGGGTGTCGGATAACGTCGGCAGACGTTGTAGAAACATATCTGTTGTGTAAATTTTAATCACATATGTCTTTAGTCATTTTTGTTTCATTACAACATATAAAGATTTTATTAGTTTATATTAACATCCTGTGTAATTTACTGGAAGTACTTATATAAATAATTTCGTATGATTATGATTAAAAACTAGAACAAGTTATAATATAAAATATAAAAAGAATGTGTAACCCTTTTAGTATGGAATTTTAAAAAGTTAATGTAAAAGAAACATATAAAAACGAGTTTATCGCGAGTGCAAAAATATAAATGAAGTTTTTTTTTGTGGATAAGAAAGGAGCTTAAATAATAAAAGTATAAGTAGTTTAGTAGGTGAGATTGGCTTTTAGCGGAAACTTTAACAAGATAATATCCAACTTTTGAAAACAAAGAATTAACTAAAAGCTTTTGCGCAATGAGCTTTATGTAAAATGTGTTTTGTATTAATTTGGGTCATTTGTTTATTTTTATACATCCCTAAGGTAATAAGTCTTGAACCCCCGCACAATTTCAACAGAGTTCTCTAATTCAATTGCATAAAATGAATAAACGTTTATTCAGTCAAATGTGATTACGGAAGACATGAATGAATATTTTAACACATGTGTAAGAAATTAGCAGTTATAATTTGTGACAGCATAATGATCTCCTTAAGAATATTATGCAGATGCAGAAAGTCATAAAGTTAATTTTACGACAGTCTTCTGTGCACTAAATTAATTTCTTATCTGCTTCTAAAATGTAATTACTTACATCGAATACACATACAAATCTCATTCAATATAATCCTGATTATGCTTTAAATATGTCAGAAATGAATTTTCTTTAAAAAAAAATTTCATTCCATTAAATTCCCCAGCTTAATAAAAGCATATTCTGATAGCTTTGTGCAGTTCATTACATCAAGTATTATCTAGAATTCTTGTTTACCTTAAAAGGCTCGCATCCCGTTTGTTCTAATCTAAAAGAACATTGATGATTGAATGGCATCTGTGACAGGGGAGAAAGCCGCGTGCTCCTGGGATTAAATTTTACATGTGGATTGACAATAATAACAATATATTTCTGTTGGAATGAGCTTCACAAGAATGCGAAGATCCTTTGATGTTCATATTAACAAAAACCGGAAATAAGATGTACGCATTATACGCATTTTTTATATTTCTCTTGCACAATTCCTCAGAGAATCATCGCTTTTAAAAATATCTCATATATAGTTGGTGTGTACGTTGCTTTTTTCACTAGCTAGATCCTTCTGCTGCGTAAATTGCATCCGAGCCTGTTACTTCACAATTAGGTTCCTCAGAATATTTTTTGGAGCAGCTCAAAAACCCAGGTACAGAAACTCACGAAATAATAAAAAGATTACTTTATTTTAATTTTTTGGCTTTAAAAATGAGTAAATACTAGCCAAATGATAACGAGAAGGATATCAAACAGCTCATAGACAATATTATGCCCTGGAAAAAGTGAAAAAGGGAATACTATTGAAAAAGGGGATGAGTACACATACCTCGAGTATAAAATCATTCTAGGCAAAGAAAATCAGGAAGTCGGAATAAATAGAACATTCGGACTTAGCTGAGTTGCCTTCGGAAAATAAAGTTTCATACTGAAAAACAAATACATTTCAATTAATCTCAAGCGCAAAGTATACAAGGCATGTATCTTACCCGTAACGACGTATGGTCTGGAAACCGCCACACTAACAAAGGGTGCGGCAAATCGACTAAAAACCACGCAAAGGGCAATGGAAAGATCTATGTTAGGGATAAGCTTAAGACACAGAATGCCAAACAAAAATATCCGACGACAAACAAGGGTCACAGACATTATGGATACACACGACTTAAGTGGAGATGGGGCGGGCACATTGCCAGACAAGACCTAAACAAGTGGACAAACCGAAACGCAAAATGGCGCCCAAGAAAGACAACACGAAGCTTAGGAAGAGCACAAAAACGATGGACCGACGACATAAAAATAACAGCGGGAAAAAACTGGATGCAACAAGCTGCAAGCAGGAAAATGCGGAAAGATTTGGAGGAGATGTCCAGGAGTGGACGATAACGGGCTGAGGAAGAAGGAAGAAGGAAGACATGTTACCTAGAGACCAAACCTTATACCCTGTAAATCAAAACATGATGCTCTAACTTAGGGCTTCTTAAATGGTGGACCGCGGCTTTATTTAGAGTGCTTATGAACCAAGGAAAGTCACCACAAGGCGAGGCAACTGGCGTCAGTACACACTCGTCAAAGAGAGTCAAAAGTTAGGCCAGGAGACATCTTAAATCCTACATTATTCACATTATTCAACATTATTATGGGCGGCATTATAACAAGCGTCACACATGTGTACCGACGAAAAGCCTATTCAGAATGGGAACAAGTCTAGCAAAAATACTATACTATGCGGATGATGCCGTGCAGACAGCCGAAATCGTGGATGACTTACAACCCCTACTTTTTGGATTTAACACCACTGTGAAAGAGTATAATTTCAAGCTTAAACCACCGTTACAAAATCAGGAGCAAAGATATCCTCCAAAAATGTAACGTACAAAACATCGTAAGATGGATCAGAGTAAAACGAAAGAACTGAAGAGACTATGTTGATAAAATAGGTACAAAATGGGCAAAGCAACAGAAACCCACCCCAAGGAAACCACCTGGAAGACCCCACAAATGATGAATGGACTGCAAACAGCAATAACATAAGAAGAAACGAAGAAGAAGTAAAAGTAAAATTCTTAATTGGTTGGATAAGCTTGTTCATTTCAAGTACGGCATGTAACATGTTTCGGTAAATATAACTACTACTTTAGAGCTTTTAACAATCTCATTTACTTATTGTTGAAGCCAAAAAAATTAAATAAATTTTTTTTTTTTTCGTAAATTTTTGGATCGGACCTGTACAAGGAGTTTTAAGTGATATGAATGTAGAAAAATAATTAGCAGAACCCTTTCAACTTCTGAAGAACCCAAGGGTTCCGCAGAACCCGGATTATACATGTTGATGTGTCCAACAACTGACTTTATCGTACATTAGAATTTATTTTGTTTGGTATTCATTGTTTTATACGCGCGCTGGTAATTTTTGTATTCATAACGAATCTTCCACGAGGTATAATGTTTGGTGAGGAGATTACTCGCCTCGTTTAATGGCGAAAAATATACCTGCTTCTTAATAACACTCCGTTCCATATATTTAAATGTAAGTTTGCACAGGTTTTAATTATTGACTTTTTTTAAATAAACGTAAAAACCATAATTTGTGTTGATTTTTAAAATGTTGACGACAGTTTTGATTTTTTTTAATTATCCTTTACAATTTTAAAAAATATTTTGCCCCACTTAAATGCTAATGTTAAACTTAATGCATTATAATTATTAAATCAGGCGTTAAGGGTGTTTTGGAAGTCGTCACAATGTTTGGAAGGATGTAGCAAACATTAGCACGAGTTAGCCTTAAGCATTCTTGTTTAAATATTGCTGGCAATAAAGGGCATTAGTATGATATACATTTATTTCGATCAGCAAATAAAGGAAAGCTACCCTAGGGCGAATTCGCATGTCAAAAATCTACTTTTCTTTATGGTGTTTGCTTTGCAAAGTAGTTTATTTGGGATTTAAGATAAACTTTAATACAAAAGAGGTTTAAATAAAATTAAATTTTACAAAAACGCCACATTCCTTAAAATTATGATTGTACAAGCAATATTAAACAAAAATAATTGCTAAAGGCAAAGGGCTTAAAATTTATTTTTAAATTATAAATTTCCGATATTTGTCTTTAATTGAATAAAATATGGAAGATGGTGTTGTTGTCAATTATTATTTATTATTAATTGGATAGCTTACTTAATTGGCAAGTTTATTGGTAATTTTATTAGGTATCACCGTTGTTTTGAAATGATTTTAGACACGGTTAGTTTAATGTATATTTTCTGTTTAATTGATATTGCAGCTTGAGGATATAATTAAATCTATTTGTAATAATATTATTAATTATAGGTTTATCTATGTAATATGCGGTGAATTATTTAATGATGCAGAGTGGTATTGGTGTAAACTGCTCTCCGCTTTGTGCTGTGTATATTCATGGGGCACTATGATCATCACCATAGTACCAGCGCCACCATCACCAAGCGCTATTTACTTGCATGGCTCGGATGTTTATATTAGAGCGATGAGTTAATATCATCTCATATATGTGCGTGAGGGGTACAAATGATCGACTCCCTGGAGGGACGGTTGTTTGCACGTCTGTGTCTGTGATATTGATTGATTTTAGGATTAATTGTGGATCGAATGCGGTCAGTTGCACCTTAATAATTTAGCAAATTCATGTGTTAAATCAAATATGTGTGCGAGAACAGATTTGCATGTGTTATCCTAAAGTAGATGTTCATGTTAGCGTGCATGTACGGACCGAGTCGCTTTTAATTATCTAAACATGGCGTTCACGGTTGAGGGGAAGTAACACATGTAACCTGAGGGCTGGGAAATGGTGGATTACGAGACGTCCAGGCGCAGTGCTTGTCAATTCCAGAAGCACCTCAGGCTTTGTTAGTTTATAAGTGCGCCCGAATGACCATCAACAGGTCCCTCCAAAAACTAACGCAAACAATAAGAAAATTTTCAAAGCCGGGCGTTTCTATTAAAGCTTTATGCGAGAATTATGCAGATTAAAGTGTTTTTCATTCGATATCTTTTAATCATTTTAATGGGATCAGAAAGAATGAGGGCTCGTTCCAAAATGAGAAATTTGCGAGAAAGTGTAAAATTTACGAGCGAATAATTTGAGTTTTCCAGGAAATTGCATCAATGTTTCTTGCGAGTCGCGAGATGCTTTTTTTATATTCGCGTTCTTTGCTTTCGGTGCTTTATGGGTTCAAGAATCCATTGCAGCAATACAGGATATTAACAAAGCATAAGAAGAAACGAGTCGGGGGCGCTGTCCCTTGTCGGAGAGCATATTTCAAATCCGAACAAAGAAACTGAACTACACACTGTTCACAGGGCTCGAAAAACTTCACGTTTTTTAACAGATTCCGGAAAAATAAATAAGGGAATAGGAGGTTGGAAGCGTTAAATACACATGAAATCTAGAATGATGAGAAGATGAGGCGATGAGACTAACCCCTTCGGCTTTTGTCTTGAGCGTACAAAGGAAAATAAAACACACGCCCAAAAATCGTGCCAGATGAAAAAATCTGGAAGAAGTAAATAATTCCAATGTTGACGATGGACCAAACTGAGAACGTGACGGGTATCTTCCACAAACACGCACGGATTCCTTAACGATCCATATTACGAATTCCGGTAATCCGATATCGGTCAGGATTGAGTTACGCTCCTCGTCGAAGCGGATACCAAATAAACGAAAAATGTCATTAGACCGGCCGGCTTTCAATTAGATTAGGTGAAGCTGTCACACGCACGAAATTTGTTACCGAATCTATATATGCTACGTCCAACAATAAAATGTCCAAATAACGTAACAAATAGACGGCCATTACGGAGAAGAAACAAGCCAGCAAAGAGAACAGAGATTAAGGCTATCAGATAAAATGCGACAATTTGTCCTGCTCTTATTTTTCCTTTCTATAAACATCACCCAGAAAATCCACTTATAATATGAAATATATAAAGAAAGAAAAAAAAACGCGATAATTCCGAATCACCAGTCGGAGATCTAATGTGGCCGATAAATTCCCCGTCAACAACGAAACAACGATAGAGCAATCGGTGTGAAATTCATTTGTCCCCTCGCGGTCTTAATCAATCCTCATAACACAAAGATAGAGCGTCCCAATTCCAATCTCTCAGAGTTATTGTCATTCCCGAACAAAAGTTTGGCGAGCAAAGTTGATTGGATCTAAAAAGAATTCAGAGCTTTATGTAAGAGGAGGTGAGTCGCGATGACAAATAGTTCTTTCTAGACGAGATAAGCGTTCCACAAAAAAATCCATCATCTTTATCAGCCATATATTTTCACGAACAATTTCCATGCGCAAAAGGTGAACAAATCACAATGAAAAAAAAATTGCAACGGCGATAAATTACAATCGGCGTACAATTACAAAAGCTGTTGCTATATACGATTACGAGTGAACCGAGCGCGACGCCAGGCGCCACGACGCGTCCCATGCGGAAACCATTCATCATACGACACCTAACCCTCCAAAACTACGACTGCAACCATCTGATCTGACCAACACTTTTACTCGCATTCAAAAGCCTCCCTTTTTCAACCAAAAAAAAAACACCATACTACAATCATTAACACAACATAAATCATATAACAAAAACATTGAGTAAGAAAATATCACGATTTATTAATAATCGAGTACTTTTTTAATTAATTAATCAAGAAATTTTGATTTCATGTTTTGAAATTGAAGTTTTCCTAACAAACAAGTAGTTATTTCATGCAAATTACGTTATTTTAATCACGATTATGTTTAAACAAAATAAATCTAAAATGGACTAATAAACTTTAAATATGGTTATCAAAAAAGTAGTTCAATAACGATAATCTTATTAGGTATTTTATTAGGTGTTTTTTGGGTATTTATATGAATAGAGATAAGGTTATAATTATAAGATGGCTAATGATCTAAACATCAGAAATTGGGATGATAATAAGCTAAAATTAGATTAATTAGTCCTTATGGTAAACGGTAATTAGGAGATTTAGGGTAATATCCTTTAATAACTAAAATGAACGTTGGGTCAAGTAAGTTAGTTGATTTGATTGGTAAATGTGAAATGATATGAGAAAAAAATATTTTTTTTACAAATTCAGTTATCAATGTAAAATTGAATTTAGCCATAGTCCATAAAGTCCTAAATCAAACTATAAAAAAACAAATTCTTTGGTGTGCGTCATATCAATTTCACATTATAGAGAGATCTATCACCAAAAGAAATTGAATTGTCGAGTGAAGTGTCCCCCCTTTTATTATTCCTAAGGTTTGCTGACCATCGACTAGGGACGTTCTATTATATAACAGCATTTTGAAGGGTGACAAAGATATCGGTCTGGCCGCGTCGTCGATGACACTTATATTTCAAACCAATTTTACACGGTTCATATGCTTCGGCTTTAGCGAAGAGTGTAGAAGAGGAGAAAAGAAAGCGACAAGTTCGTTTTTTAAATTTTATACGAGCTTCGATGTGTATGGACTATAGAAAATGCGAACTGCAACGAAATGGAGATAAAATTTTATTCTGCGATCCGGCACGCCGTATACTACAATCCAATATATGAGTAATTTTATTGTTATTGTGCAAGTTGTATTAAAATGTGTTTTCGAATTTATTGAGTATATAAAAGGGAATTAGACAAAATTTCCACCCCCAGCTTTTATTACTTTTAAATAAAATTTATGTTTATATTGTTATGCGATATATAATTGTTCTTTATACACTATAAAATCTCCATATAAAATTCGAAAAGTTATTCGTACATTCAACTAGCTTTTCGTGCCATAACACAAAAATTTATCTTCCGAAAATTATAACGTCGCAAACATTCGCAACGTCAACAGATAAATACATAAAATTATTTCCTACCTTTTTTCGCCACTTCAGCCACTGCCATGAAGAGGAAACTATCTGGAGTCTGTGTTTCTGCATCCTTCTTACACAATTTGGCACTACTTTTGTTTAAATACAAGTTTGAAGGACTTAAATTTACTATTTCCCTATCTCGAACCCACTTCTCAAGATATGGGGAAGTAGTTGGTAGTTTGGGATTTGACAGAGACTTGTTTTCCAATTTCTCACACATTATTTCTGAAAATAAATACAAAAACTAATATCATATTTTCTGCAAAACTAAAATTTTATTATAATTATTCATTTATCATCATGTTTAAATTTGTAAACAAAAATTACGAATTTTTTAAAATTCTCAAATCGCTGCTTTTTGTGATATTATAAAATCATGCCCCTAACATCGCTTATGTCCACCATATATAAAAAGAGGTTCAAAACCTGTGGCGACAATTATAAAGGAATATCTGTTATATCGATAGCAAAATTAAGAATAAGAAATTTAAGAACATGGGCATACGAACAATATGCTCTATACACTTTGTTTAGCAGACTACCAAATCGTGCTACCACAATATTACGACGACTTAAATTGACCTAAAAACGCTGATACCGGACCACATAAGAAACTCTAGGAAACACTAGACAGAACAAAAATAAATACTGGACTAGTCAAAGGCGTGAAAAAATTATATCATCCTCAAAAGTTAAGATCAGAAATAAACTAACAATGGGCTTTACAGTTACAAAAGGACTCAAGCAAGGCTTCTCTCTATCGCCAACACTATTCAAAATTTACCAAGAAAGTGCACTAATGCAATAGAAGAAGAAATTTAGATGGGCATACCAACAACAACATGCTCTATAAACTCTGGTTATGGACGATCAAGTCGTGCTAGCACAAGATTACGACGACTTAACCTGAAAAAGGCTTGATATGGTACCATATAACAAACTCTAGGAGATACTAGACAAAATAAACATAAATACTTGACTAGTCAAAGCCGTGAAGAAATTATATCATCCACAAAAGTTAAGATCAAAAATGAACTAACAACGGGCTTTACAGTTACAAAAGGACTCAAGCAAGGCTTCTGTCTATCGCCAACACTGTTTATAACTTACTAATAAAGTGAACTAAAGCAATAGAAGAAGAAATATAGATGGACATACCAACAACAATATGCTCTATAAACTCTGTTTTATGGACGATCAAGTCGTGCTAACACAAGATTACGACGACTTAACCTAAAAAAGGCTGTGATACGATACCACATAAGAAACTCTAGGAGATACTAGACAGAATAAACATAAATACTTGACTAGTCAAAGCCGTGAAGATATTATATCATCCTCAAAAGTTAAGATCAAAAATGAACTAACAATGGGTTTTACAGTTACAAAAGGACTCAAGCAAGGCTTCTGTATATCGCCAACACTGTTTTTAATTTACCAATAAAGCGAACTAAAACAATAGAAGAAGAAATTTAGATGGGCATACCAACAACAACATGCTCTATAAACTCTGTTTTATGGACGATCAAGTCGTGCTAGCACAAGATTACGACGACTTAACCTAAAAAAGGCTGTGATACGATACCACATAAGAAACTCTAGAAGATACTAAACAGAACAAATATAAATACTGGACTAGACAAAGCCGTAAAGAAATTATATCAAAGATCATCCTTAAAAGTTAAGATGAGAAATGAACTAACAACTGGCTTTACAGTTACAAAAGGACTTAAACAAGGCTTCTATCTATCGCCAACAGTGTTCAAAATTTACCTAGAAAGTGCACTAAAGCAATAAAAGGAAAAATGTTGATGGGCCAACAACAACATGCTCTATAAATTCTGTTTTGCGGACGATCAAGTCGTGCTAGCACAAGATTACGACGACTTAAATTACATGACCACAAAGTTGAAAGTTAAATGCGGACTTAAAGTAAATAGATAAACGACAAAGTTTATGTACATAGGCGGAGATCAACAAGTCCTGATCCTTACAGACGGAACCGATGAACTGTTTATAGTATAATTAAACTATAACCTTTATTTCAACCGATAACATACAATTTAATAAAAATATACAAAATAAATAATTATTCTTTTAGTTGTATGTCCTCGCGGATAAAGGTCTCCCCATCCTTTTCCATGCTGCTCGTTCTCTAGCCATTCTTGGCCATAACGGCCCAGCTAGCTTTTTTATTTCGTCTTACCATCTTTTTCGTTGTCTTGCTCTGTTTCTTGTATTGCTTAACGGAAACCATTCTGTTAATTTTTGACCAATTGTTTTGACTTTTCATAATGAGGCCCGCCCAGTCCCATTTTAATAGTTGTGTGGTAGTGGTAATATTGGCTGTTTTTGGTATTTTTCTTTATTGTTTTCAGATTAACCCTGTCTTTCCAACTTATGTTTAGCATGCTTCTTTTTATACTATTCTGGCATGATCATAATTTCTTGTACAGTTTGTTCGTTAATGCCCATGTTTGACATCCATATTTAAGGGTCGGGCTAACACACATATCAAATATCCAATTTTTAATGGTTTGATCTACGTTCGCTTTAAATATGTGTTTTAAGGACCAATATTTTTGCCATCCTAAGTTTACCCTTCTATTAATTTTCGAAGCTAATGAGTTGTCCTAGGTATATATAGTCCTGGATATATTTGATGTCCTCTTCGTTTATGCTTATCTTTTTTGTTTCGTCCAAATTGGTCATTATTTTTGTTTTGGCTAAGTTCATTGTTAGTCCAGCTTCTCTGCTCTATTTTTCGAGTTCTTTTAAGAGTCTTTCCAGTTCTTCTGCTGATGTTGCAGACCAATGTCATCTGCGAATCTCAAGTTATACAGCTTTTTTCCATTGATATTTAGTCCATAGTTCTCTGATATGTTGTTTATTGTATATTGAATTACGCAGTTAAAAAGATGTGGTGATTTTCTTGCCTTACTCCTCTATTTAACTTGAACTCCTATCTTTTCAGTTTTTATATACAATTATGGTATAATTGTTGTATGATTTTGAATAATTTCGCCTTTACGTTTGCGTGATCTAAGGCTTTCCAAATGCTTCCGTGTTCCAAAGTGTCGAAGGCTTTTTTGAAGTCGACAAAACAGATATGTATTTTAATATTGTATTCTTTGCACTTTTCTATCAATTGGTTGACGGTATATAGATGATGTGTTGTTGATTTATTTTCCTGAAGCCTGCTTGTTCAGATGTCTGGTATTCTTTGATGTAGTTTTATATCAGATTTTGTATGAGTTTGGTGAAGCCATTAAGCTAATCGGTCTGTAATTATTTACATTTGATCTGTCACCTTTTTTGTGTAGCAATATTATTTGTGAATGTTTCCATTGATTTGGCATTTGCTCCGTTTCCATAGTATAAATACCTAGTCCTTAAAATAACAAAGAAAGGCACGCTTGATGATGCCATCAGAAAAAGAAACAATGAAGCACGAACAGCAATCCGGTATCATCGCATATGGAAGTGAAGTATGGCGAACAAAGGAAAGGTCAGCGAAACGCCACAACATTTTTGGCGCTGAAGGAAAACCAAGAATGGACAAAATACCAAATACCAAAATAAGAAAAATAATGAAAGCACCTCAAAAACAAAGCAGCTAATTTGGTACGGACACGATTATTTTAAGGTATTAAAGTTGCTGGTTTTAAAACTATATTTACGTTACGCTGCGACATCAAGTCCTACATCAGCAATATTTCTCCTGAAAAGAAGCGAAATATCGATGGTGTATTGGTTCGAATCATTTGCTAGTTAAGTAACGACATGAAATATTGCTGCTAGCTTATTTAAAATGGTAGATGTAGGTTGGCGCCGCTGAATTATACGTCGGAATAATGTGATTCGGGTGCGCCATATTGATGACGTAAGCCAAAGATCCACTGCTCCATGTTTATACATTTGTCGGTTTTAGTTAAAAATGCATGTTCTTGGATTGTGCGTTGAAAATTATTAACAATTATTTTACATCATCCTCTTCTCTACTCCATACATTATTATAATTATTGTGTGCGGGTCACGCTCTATAATTATTATTTATTATATTTATAATAATTTAATAAATAATATAGTAAATAACATCATAATTTATAACAAAAAATTTTTAATCAATAAATTTGATATGATTTAATTAGAATATTAATTAATTTATGTATAAATTAATTTTATTGAGGTAAAAAAATATGTATACAGTTCTAATTTGTTGTAGATATGTAAATGTAACTGATGTAAAATAATAATTATTAATAATTATAAATAATGAGTGTATAAAATATTACCTATTAAGTCGTAATTGCGTATGCTGCTGTGAATATTGGCACTCACGCGTATGAAATTTGCTTAAACTAAATGAAATTTCTGCAATTTCGAAGACTATTGACACAAAAACGCGAAGAATAAAAGATAATCTAATGCGCACTCAAGGTTATACTCTTGCTTGTTCCTCACCTGTGACATGTGTTTCGGTGTTTCAGTCTAGGTACTTTTATGACCTACGATCAGATTTTTTTTAGTTTACGACCAGATTATGTTTGCATGATTTTAAAAACTTTAATTAAATTAGCCATTGGGATTATAAACTAATTACCTATAAATAATAAATAATTATTATCAAAAAAAAAGAAACAATTTTTTATTTGTTCAATATAAAGCATCTCGCCTGTTGACCAAATTTAAATATTCCAGTTGTTTTCTTAGTCATTTAGCCCTTCACACCTAAATGTACTCCCTTATCTTCCTCTTTCAATTAAGTTTTTGTTTGTCAAGCTCGCTCAGTTAGTTTTTATTTATTTCATGTAAAGCATATCACCACCACCCAATTTCGGACAACTGCTAAATGATGAAAATTAAATTCTTGAAAAAAACACTAGTCCTCGGTTCTAAACCAAGAAAATAACCTAAATCACCATCATTACTTTCATACCTACGGGGTCAACGCAATTTTTGATCAAATACCAATGACTAAAAAAAAATTACGCAACCAATCAAGAAGTTGAAAAACAACAAGGCAGCACGCAAATATGGTATCCCTGCCGAAATTCTGAAAAACTTGGATCCCGAAATTATTTCATACTTGGAAATACTTTTTGAGAAAAAATAGCCCCAACAAAGACTACCCCCATATTTCTCCGACGCCCCTGTTGTTAACCTATTAAAAAAGAAGGAGGACCCTATAGGAAGTAAGAGACTTATATCATACTTTGATAAATTGCTATCGCAAAATTGCTATTGGATTATTGCTATAGCCAAAACGGATTTAGGCTTATTCGTTTCACGACAGACATGATATTTGCAATTCTACAACTTCATTAGAAAGCCGTCCACTATATATTACATTTACGTCATGATCAGTAAGGCTGAAGAAGTAATCGAAACTAAAAATTTAACATTAACGGCAAGCACAACACCAAGCCATGGTTCTCAGAGTATATGGAAAAAAAGGATGTAGGTATGCTTTTTTTCCATATATAGAACTGAACCATCATTGGAGGAGTAAAAAAGATATAAGGCATTCTGAAACAATATTGGCAACAAAATGGCAACGAAATGATCTTCTTCTACTTCTTTTTTAGCCTCTTATTATCCTCACCTGGACATAGGCCTCCTCTCTTTCTTTCCATATCTCCCTCTGCTGGGCAGTCTGCATCCAGTTTCTCCCTGCATGCCGCTGGATGTCATCTCGCCATTTTGCCTGTGGTCGGCCCACACTCCTTTTAAATTTTTTGGGTCTCAACTGCGACAGGGCCTTGGACCATTTATGATCGCTTCTGGCGACATGTCCCGCACACTGCCGCTTTAGTATTGTCACACGGTCCACCACATCGGTTATTTACTTCTTCGTTTCGGACTTTATCTCTTAAGCTAATATTCAGCATTGCTCTCTCCATTACTCTCTGGCATACTCAAAATCGATTTATGCTGTTTACTGTGAGAGTGGTTGTTTTTAGGCCATACGTTGCTACTGGTAATATGCACATGTTGAATGTTTTTCGTTTAAGGTTTATCGGTATTTTCAGTTCTCTGAGTATATGATTCAGTTTGCCGAATGCCGCCCATGTCAGGCCTATTCTTCTAGTGATCGGCAGTTTGGTTTTCTCCTTCTAGCCTGTGACTGTGGCCCAAGTATACGTAGTTTTTGACTCGTTCTAGGTTGTAGTTATCAATAGCAACGCGTATATTGCTATGGCTTATGATTTTGGTTTTCTGAAAGTTCATTTTTAGACCTACCATAACAAAATGATAGCAGGCAATATTTTCAGAAATATTGGAATTCGAAATGGAAGCACATGTTCACCGAAACTAAAGTAAATATCTATAAATTATGGGTATGGACAGTTCCGAGCAGCGGAAACTAGAGCTGACATCTCAAAAAAAAAAGAACCATTGAAATGAAGACGCTAAGAATGCTTAGAGACCTAATAAGAAATGAAACAATGTAAGACAAATGCAAGTTCACGTCACACGTGGTAAAATGGACTAAAGCAAGGATATACGTAGAAAGAATGGAAGATTAGAGATTAGCAAAAATCATTATGGAACACCATAACGACCCCCAAGAAGATGGTAATATAATTGGATCTCAACATAACAAATCCTTAAACTCTAAAGAGAAATCAGGGGTTATTTTTATGTGTGGTTCTAAGTTTTTTTGTGCAGTTGTACGTTTTACTTTGTGCAGTGGCACATGGAAAAATATATAAACTGAGGTAATCCAAACGTGCTCGTTGATCGCGTTTGATAACACAATCTAATTAAGTGATTCTGGTGATAAGTGCTTTGCTTAGTTGGCATTACCTTACGATAATCACTAGGAAAGACAGAATCGATGATCATCGCCAAGGAACCAAGGCGATGTAAATTAGCCGTATATAATTATTACCAGAACCTTAAAGAAAATGTAAGAGAGTAAACAACAAAAGCAGCTATTATATTTGGATACCTGTGAGATGTAACGTTGTGGAATAAATGTATGACGATCAAAGCAAAAACGAGGATATACAAAACGAGCATCCGACCCATATTGACAATCGCGGGTGAATAGGAGCTGAAAACGCGGCGACAAAACAACTGCTAAGAGCAACCGAGATGAGAAACCTAAAAATAATTAAAAGAAGACGTAAGGGAACAAGGTTTAGTGTGGTTCACTAGAAAACGTCGATGGAATGGCGGATGATAGGTTGCCGAAAATAAGACAATCGGGACGCCCACCAAATAGATGCACGAGAACAGGCCCAAAAATAAAAAACACAAGGCATTAGAGCTGAAGGACAAACATAACTTGGTCCTCTAGGACCATAGGAAAAACAGAATTTTTTCCAATATTTTATGGTCTTAAATTTTTTTTTATCTAATCATATATTTTTTAATTAAGTATAATTTTTTAATAAAAAATATTTTTAATAACAAAAATTTGATGTGGTCACCACCTAACTTTATCATACAATGAGTTTTTAAAATGTAAAATTTTGAAAAAATAATTAAAACAAAATTTGTTTCAAGTTTTATTCTAGACACTTTTGTACACTTATGTTTTTTTTTTTAAACTTGATAGTTTTTTAAATATTTGCAAAAATATCGAAAAACCTCAGCAATAAACTACCAGTTTTGGTTGGTGGATTTCAGTCATAACTGGGCTCTGCCAATTATTGTTAAAAGCTTAAATATAAATTTTTGTGGTGATATCTTTAATAGTTTTTAAAAAACCTTGCCACAAAAACGCGCCACACACACATCCAGACAGGCATTTTTTTATTTTGGTCAATTCTTGTTCAGAGGACTCTAAAAGATGTATTTCCACTTAAACCTCAATTTTTTTTGACGATTACAATATTTTATAAAGTAATAGAAAGAAGAAGAAGAGTAAAACATATGTGATTTAAAAAAAATGTTTGTTTTTTCTTAAGTAAAAATAAGTTTGTTAATATAATTGAATGGGAGAGAATATAAATAGCGTTAACACATTTACAAATGTCGAAGGAGACAAATGTCAAGTGGAAAGTAGTGTCAGGTGTCAAGAATAAGGGGTGCAGGGTTGTGGAAATAAAGCAAGAGCAGAGCTCAATTAGGGGAGGTGATGCATGCAGACTCGTTTGAAGACAGTCAGTCTACTTAGTCACCTAAATACAGCTCATTAAGTTAATTTTGTTAGTACTAAAAAGCGTGTGTCTAAAATGCATCATTGTCAATTGGACTTTGTTCGTGAAGAAAACCAGATCTTAACGATTTTTCAGGATTGTACGATCATTACGCACCAGGGGGCTTAACATCTATGATTAATAGTTTTTTAACATTGTAACGTTTCTCAAAATACTTTTCATGTTTTATGAGCTATACCGTGCAACCCTTAATTTAAAAATTTTCTCATATATTTAGGGATGTTTATGATACTTCAGGTACGCGCCCAGTAAAATGCAATAAAAAAATACAATTTCCGTTTAAAAAGAAAGCTCTTAAAAATTTAAAAAACAAAAAGTAAATAGTTGTTGACAAATCGTATAGGAGTGTTTTAAGGGCGTATATTTCAGGATCAATTGCTTAGAAATTACATCCACATCAGAGACACTTAAAACTTTTATTTGCACTAAATGGGAGTTTGAAAAGAGCAGGATTGGAATTGGAAGAAAAATAATAAAAAATATAAAATCCAAACACATTGTGAGGAAATATAAATACTGTATATCAATCAATGGAAGAAAAATGCGTGAAGCATCCCTTGGGCTTAAATACGTTATAAGCAATAAAATTCTTTTTATGTTGGCTTGTTTTAAATAAACCAATCGTAAATCACGTTTTGGAATCGCAGATTTTACTACCCCGAATTTTAGTATCCTTAGGGCAGTTCTAGTATAATCCTAATCTATTCACACTCATGTGAAGACTGTTCTGCCCTAAACAATCCAATTTAAGGTTGATTGTGGCCGTATCTGTATAATATACGCGCACAACGTTTTTCCGTATCCCTATTTTGGTTATTGTATTTTTTTACGACGCGTCGTCTTAGATTAGGGATTGTGTTCCACTCCTTAGGGAATCAAAGTCGGGAATATTCACGCGATCTATATTATAAATATTTGCATATCGTGTCCTTACTATAAAATGAATCCAAATAAATACTTATCTTTGCAGCACATATTTGCATTTCTATTATATTGTCCTGATATTACTGCGAGTTTCAGATCTGGATGTGTATTTTAATTTATAATTTCCTATCATGCACATTGCTGACTACACCCACGCCTTGCGCTTATTTAATTAATAATTTCAGGTTAAGAAATGTGTGCGAAATAAAGTATGCTAACCCATAATCAGAAGCGGCGTGCAGATTTAATTTATTTTATATTCGCGGAAAATATAAATTGTAATTTCTAAATTGCTGGGGATTCCCTGAAAAACCGCACGGCTTAACTGAAAACGCAACACAACTAAAAACGACTTTGCGGTTTTTTTTGCAGATGCTATCTCGAGCTCTACACATTTTAATAATACTTTGTTCTACCAGTGAGATTTGTTATTTAATGAATTGCATTGTGCGTTCTGCGACTGCCACTAAATTATGTTTCTATAATTAATGAAGTGGCACAAAAAATGGGAAAACAAAGGGACACTTATTTATAATTTGCGTCTGTTTCATTTAAATATTACCCGATAAATCTTTTACACCAATATCTAATAACTTAATGCACCCTGGCACAAAAAATATTTACGCTATATTCTTTTTTTTGCATTCCTAGCGAGAGCGAATTGTCCCTGCAAATAAATCGCTCACTGTCAAAAAACTGAAACAATACAAACGACCTACTGATATGTATATTTCATGATATATTTTTTTTCTCACCTCATTAATTCAATATAACATAATCCATTTTATTCAATTCAAATTTTCACACTTTGTCTTTCATTTTTCATTTACATGATGTGTTCAACAACTAAAATGTAATTAACTCTGCTGAAAAGTATTGGACTTGGCGGAAAATGATAAAAAGTAAGGTGACAAATAGGTGTCTTTTACTTAAACTTTGACGTTGTTTGTTGGTGCAAAGTGCAAACAATTTCTTCTTCTTCTTTTCAATTAGGCATGTTACCTGTTTTAATTTAGTAATTCAAGATTCGTAGGCAATATTATCTTGCAGGCAGAAAATATTAGAAATGAGCAGAAGATGCTTGCAGCCCTTAATATTTAAGCAAAAAAATCGAATAAGAAATGAACATCTCTTAGAATAAAATAATTTTAAATATTCATAACACTGTACTAAACCTTAGTGCTCAACAACTCATGGGAAATGTGCATACGTATAACCGGTTCTACCCCAAAATCCCGAATCCTAATATCCCGAATAATAAAATCCCGAATTCCCGAATGCCTAAAATCCCGAATGACTAAAATTCAGAATGCCTAAAATCCCGAATGCCCAAAATCCCTATTTATGCTTCTTCCTCCCGTTTTAAGATATCATATTTCTGCTTAATGTACACTTTTATTGTAGTTTTACGTTTCTCCGATAATCCT
Source organism: Gymnusa sp. GC000175 (assembly GCA_030264735.1). Taxonomy (NCBI): domain Eukaryota; kingdom Metazoa; phylum Arthropoda; class Insecta; order Coleoptera; family Staphylinidae; genus Gymnusa; species Gymnusa sp. GC000175. The sequence continues at coordinate 18,763 of JARJDX010013669.1, forward strand.
CTCTTATACAGGTTTATAATTATTAGGGAATTTCCAAAATGAATG
>JARJDX010013687.1:0-13812 GCA_030264735.1 Gymnusa sp. GC000175
CTCCAGTGGTTCGGAATCCACGCTAAACTGTAGGTCCACCTGTAATGTAAGTTGCCAGCATTACAGGCAGAGAAGAGGCGATTCGCCAGGAGTGGCGTCACATAAGCTGACGACGACGCTTAAGTATTTGGATTTTAGAACGTTTTTAACGAGGGCTCTTAACTTGTACTCGATCTTAATACACCACTGCACATTTTCATCTAAATAGTACGAGTGTGCTTGAAATAATTTTATTTTCAGTTGAAAAATATATTTTCCAGGAATTATACGAACAAAAATTAATGATTCGCAATAAAACGTGAACTATGGGCAATTTCAAGCAGGATAATAGGAAATCCACATTTTTTTAAAAATAAATAAAGTCGAAGGATAATCCAATGTAAAGGATAACTTAAAGTAAATGTACTTACAATTAAGTGATGAAAATCTTCCACTTATATTCCAGATATTTTCATATTATAGAACGTCTATGAAAAGTGAAAACATGATTTTACAGCTTTATGCTTCACTTCCCGATGTTGGTAGGTTCAAGTTCAAAACAGAACTACGACTATTAACCGTTTAATTATAAACTTCTAATAGTAATTAGTTTTACAAAGAAGCTTTTAAGCTATCTCTCTTAATTATCAAGGTGTATATTCATTTATTTCATCTGAAACGCGATGTCCTAATTAGTAATTGGTTTAAGTTTACATGAATATATATCTACAGGATGCGTCCTGAGAAAATATTATTGAGCGTTATGGGATCGACACGAAAGCGTCGAGGGTAAATGAAAGTTAAATAACATTAATTGATATTTCACATGAAAAACTGGGCTAAAAATGGAATATTTGAACGTCATTGTTACCTGATGAATTTTTTTATATGCGCTCAATTTTTTTGCATCTAGATCTTTATCATGAGATTTTGTTTTGCTTCATTAGATTGGAAAATTGCAAATGGGGAGGTATAATTACGCGCATTTCATATAAGTGCATAAAATTGGTTGTTAACTGCATGTGTCTGCGCTGTATACTCCACAATGGGAAAGCTGCAATTTTCTTATAATCTCATTTCGTTTCGAATTTATTGTTTGTTGCCAGTTATGATTTTCATAAACCTTCTAACGAGTATCGGAATAACGTGCCCTGTATTGATACGTTCGAGCACGTACATCGATATTTCAATGTTGAAGGCAATTATAGGTTATTTACATATATTTATTTTAATTGCAGTTTAAAATTTTTTAATGCACCATTGCGGATGCAAGTACCTAATTCGAATTTTGTTTTGCATGCATAATCAAATTTAGACAAGCACTTACCAGAAGCAGGTTAAATTAGGGAGTAAACTTATTTCAAACTTACCTAAAAACGAAAGAAAACATAATTAAAATATGTATAAAAATATAAATTAATGAAAGGGGTAGGCAGGGTGGAATTTTAAGCATATTAAGGATAAGGGGGTGTATGGGGTGACGTTGCAGCAGAGTAGCACTTTTAATCAAAAACGGTCGCATCTGGAGACCTAATCAGTAGATGATTAGCGGTGACTGGTCCTCGCTGGGCATTTAATTCTAATCTGTGGCTTACGCGCCACATTCTGGTAACTGCATCTACCTGAAAGTCAAACTAGAAAAAGGTAACCATCCAATAATGCAGTGTCAAAGCGGTAGTAAAGTTATCATTATTATCTATCATTTTAATGGAGTTCCCAAATCTTACTCGTGCACCATGTTTACCACTGGTAATTATTTTCATCATCATAGAAGATTCGTTCCTCGTGCTTTAAAAATTTAGAAAAATCAAAACAGGACCTCCAATTTCTAGTCGCCCTCGTCGTTTAGCAACGGTAAAACTTAACGCTGCGAAAAGAGAGTTTTCTGAACTGTTACAGGTTGGCACCTTGATCATTACCACTATATTTTGCACGAGGAAAACAGCAACTGGATGGCGTCCTCACGGTGACAATCATGCTCTGAACGTCAGAACCGATACCCTGTATCGATTTCACAAATAATTTAAACGGACGCAACATATTTTTTACATTCGATTTGGTAAAAATTACCAGACAACAGAGGTTACAAAATGGGAATCCACGAATTCAAAGTGATATACTAGGCAGATAATGCCGACCTTATGTCGGACTCCAAAGACAAACTACAGCGACTGTTTCATGCGTTTAACAAGAAAGCCAAAGAGCTTAACATGTCTATAAACAAGAATTAAACCGAGTGTATGGTAATATCAAAATCTTCTACAAGATGCAAGCTTGAACTGGACGGTAGTATTATAAAACAAGTAATGCAATTTAACTACTTGGGGGTGAGAATCCACAGCTATCGGAACCTGCATGGAGACGTTCGACACCAAACTCTGAAAGCAATACGTATATCTGGGTGTCTGCACAAGTTAATATGGAGAAATAAATACCTGAGACCTGAGGTGAAAATCAGAATATACAAGGCAATCATCAGACCGGTAATAACCTATGCGACAAAGACAAGGCTCGACACAACAAAAACAATACAAATGATGAGAAGATTTTAAGAACCACCTATGTGAAAACACTACTAGACCGTATAAGAAGTGACGGCATCAGAGAAGCTAGCGAAATAACTGATGTCGCAAAGCTAGTAAGAAGGAGAAGAAGAGAATGGAACAGGCATGTTGAACGAATGACCGACTCCAGAATAGCTAAAGCGGCTAAAAACAACAAACTGAGGGGTAAGAGAAGTACAGGACGGCCCCTAAAAAGATGGAGGAAATGCTGGACGTCAACGTCAGCGAAGGCTGGGTAATCAAACACAGGCAACAGCCTACGGACACCATACTGGTGGACGAAAAAAGAAGAAGAAGGAGATTTGGCAAAAGCAAATACCTGTGAATCCAGACGATATCTGCAAAAATGCGATAACGACTTTTTCAATTTCCTTTTATAACTTGCCGAAGGTTTATAGATGAAGTTACGAGAGAGTGTATTTTTGCAACACATACGTCGATGATGTCTTTGTCCTTTCAAAAGTCACTCGTGAAGAATTAAAAACACATCTGGCTTTTATTTCAATAACCCTCAGTGTATAGAATCGTCGTTAATTCTTTAAAATGAGGCTCGGAAACCACCTTGAGTAAAGTTTTTAAGTTACATCATCCCACTTTAAGAAATACGAATGCCAGAAGAACGAGTTAACAGAGGGAGTCGTTCCCAGAAACGGCTCAGAGGTTACGCCGTTTCTTAAAAAAGATCGTGTAGAAGATTCGTTTCTCGTCTTTCCGAAATTTATTCTTTGTTTCATAATGCTATAAGTAATCCAGTTCTAAAAGAAGCGCAACTAGCTTTGTTAACTCCTATCGTCCATTCTGTAGAGGGTGCACTACTTGGACTGTTTACCGCTGCTTCGAATGCTGTTGGTTCATGCCTTCAACATTTGATAACACCTGGAAGCCACTTTCTTTTCCAAAACTAAGTTATCTAGGAAGAGCTCATAGCTAGCTTATCACTGAGAATTTCTTGCGATATATGTTCAACACATACTTCAAGCCCTATTTATAATGATCATACACCGCTAATTAGATGTCGTCGGAGAACGTTTCGTCTGGTCATCCATGTATAAAAACTGATGTGTCTGGGCCCGAGCTTGCTTTCCGTGCCAACGTTTGAAGTTTAGCCGTCAAAGCTTTACTGGGTTTCTTAGATACTCGGTCACAGCTTTTTTCTCTTATGCACATAAATATTGTCTCCAAACTTCCCCTGTTCATTCTTTTAGGTAATGCCATAGCATTATTAATTGATTCATAATATGGCCTAAAGTATACAACAGAATCGGTAACTTACGCATTTTAATTAAGAACCGATCAAGGAACACAGTTCACATTTAACCAACAACCAGTTGGCACCTAGCAGAGAATGGATTCGTCGAACGTCTTCATCGCTTCATGGATATTATCTCCCCACTTCCCCTGTTCATTCTTTTGGGTAATGTTTTAGCATAATAGATTTATGACCTAAGGTGTACCCTTTAGAATGTAAAACAACAGAATCGGTAACTTACGCATTTTATTTAAAAACCGATCAAGGAACACAGTTCACATTTAACCTTCTTCAAAACATGGCAATGTAAAATTTGGCATTAAACATTATTTTACAACCAGTTGGCACCTAGCAGCAAATGGATTCGTCGAACGTCTTCATGGCTTGAAAGCATCCATCATTGCTCACGCCAATGAATTATGCTATTGGTTTTTGTAGATATTCGCTCAACATTTAAAGAACAAATAAAGGCTTTTGCAGCTGAATTAGTTTATGTGAAACTAATCCGAGTTTTAGGCGAATTTCTATATTCACCGTCTAACGATGACCTCATGAAGGACCACACAAAAACTACCTTTTCGAAATCGAACTCATATCTATCTTCTTTACCCCATAACCCGCCCCTAGACATTCTTAACCTGAAATTAGCGTTTATAAAGACCTTAAAAATTGCTACCACACATGTCTTTGAAAGGGCCACCGCGAAGATCTCTGCACCATATACTGGGTTACATACATTTTTCGCTCATAATGATAAGATCATAACTTTGAAGATATGACCAGTTTTATAAAAAACTGTGCTTAATTCCACAGGACTTTCTGAAAGACATCATAACGAGTATTAGCAAGATTCAAAAATTTTATCGCCATCTACATTAAACACGCTCATTAGATATATTCGCCAAAATACAATTCTTTTGACATTGGACATACTATATCTTATAACGCCGTTACGATCAGGGATGGTATCTATGGAAAACTTCCACACGTTGTCGAAAACGACAAGGCACAAGGCTGCCTGTGAACACAAAATTCACTTTCATTTATTTGAGAGATATTGTTACAGTTGGACATTGCGCCTATTTTGACGATTTACAAAACACATTTAACTAAAGAATATTTACCCAAACTAAATTTCGTTTGGGCGATTTTGTAGTCAAAGAAATTATCTAAGCCGCGCTGAAAAGCTTTTTTAATCGCTTTACCAATTTGCGAGTTACTCACAAAAAACTGGAAAAATCCACTTAGGAAAAAGGTTAAGCTCGAAAATTCTGTAAGTAATCAAGCAAGGAAAGCCGATAAGTCGTAAGGCTTCTTTATGTAATTGATTACAAAAACACGAAGTAAATACATTACTCATAGACATATAAAAGATAAATAGGAAAATATAAAACATTTAGCATAATATTTCGCAAATTCTTCACAAAAAAAAACTGAGTGAATAATAATTTGGTGATTATTTAATCAAAATTATTGTAAAACGCTCTCCAAATTAAATTAAGAATTTTAATTAACAGTCCAACTATAAAAAAATAAAAATTTAAAAAAACATGCAAAAAAAATATTAAAAAGAGAAGTCTCGCAGACGCCAAAAGTAGTAGTAGTAAAACATTTTTATGCTCTAAATTTTCAGCTTTTAGGATGTTATAATTTTGAATTTATATGTGGAAACAATGCTTTTAATGGGTACTAAAACTAAGTACGAGCATGTTGTGGACTATTATACCAATCCAACTTTCATAATTAATAAATTATTTTCAACCGCCCACATTTTCACAAATAAAAATAATTTTAAATGCAACATTCCCTCGGTGATTTCCTGCCATTACGTCACACACTCCATAAATAATAATAACAGTAATTGCAATGTCTGTGTCAATATTAACTTGTCTATAAACAGAATGATGAGAGAGATGTATTAAATTGTAGTATCTGATATCACAACCATCGATAAATTAACAAATTAATTAATTTAATTGTACCTTGCGCGTACGCTCATATCGCTAATTTTATTGCAACACAAATTTATTGCTTTTAAAATTGGTTGTACGAAAAGTTTACGTGAGAGGAAAATAAATAAGCGTTTACCTGTTGATTTTGGGAAGTTTTTGTGAACCTTCAAATAAGTCATTATAGGGAAATAAATTACGTTTTGTTTACGACGTACCGCACACATGGGAATAGTAATGAGGTGCTTAAATTGTTAAAAGAACAAATCAATAAGATATATGACTCATATTAATCGCAATTTTGATAATTAATTTATTTTAAAAACAAATTATTAATTTCATTTTAACTACGACTTGTTTACACAAAATAATAATTAATAAAAATGTAAAACCACATGTTAGGGAGAGGAATAAAAAGGCAAACATGGTTATGAAAATGTTTTCGACTCGAGATCAAAATACAAAGCTGATTTTACATTCCTTAAAAATCTCAAGAACATGTCTGCTTCTTTCAACGATCAGCAAGAACGAACAAAAGGATAGAAATAAATGAATTCCAATTATAGAAAAGAGGCAGAAGAAAAGAGAAAAAACAAGGTATGTAATACAAAAAGTGCACAAAGAAAAAATGTTAAAGGTGCTCCACTCGATTTTCCCGTAAGCGGAAAAGAAAAACCGAAAAAAAATATATATAATGCAAAAAAAGTCAAAGAACTATGTGGTATAAGGGGAACGAACAGAAATAATATCTTGTTAGGCAAAAATGGCTAAATAATACCTAAACCAAAGAAAAACTGAAGAGATAAAAGGAATACATCCAAAAACTGTCTAAAGATGAGAGACTACCGGAAACAATAATTGAAAAGCAGGAACACGAAAACGGCCTAAATATAACGAAGGAGGAAGTCACGAACGCCATTAATTAATTGCTAAAAAATAACAGAGCATCTGGCTGTGATGAGATACCAAAAGAGATAAATAAACTTATCTAGGAAGAATAAATAACAACATTAGTTGACCTAGCTAAAAAGTCTGCATGCAGTTATTATCGATTATTTAGCTTAATGAGTTACAGTCTGAAGTTCTTCTAACAGATTATACATCAGCGAATTTTTAGAAAGTTGGAACATGATATTAGAGAAACACAATTTGAGTTTTTAAACGCGATGGGGACAAGAGCTTTGCTTTTAATGTGCTAACACAATGAAAGAAGGATGTTAATTAACCAATGCTTTATTTTTTTCAAAACTGCTCATTTGCAATCAATGGTCGCCCCTGACGATGTGAACATACCTATTTTTGAACGGTAATAGGAATGCCGGGAAATAAAATTAAATACCCGGGTGGACAAAAACCAGCATTAGAAAGCGTCTGTCTCGGAGTGAATGGCTTTTAAGAATTAAGGAGGACTGATGTCTTTAAACTAGTATGGTAATTAGTCTAGACAACCTTTATATTAACAGGTCCACTAGTCGGCTGTTTAGATGTAGAGCCAGCACTCCTACTGTCTAAATAATGTAGAACCCAAAAATCCCAAAAGTATACCATCTGACGGAAATAACTTAAGATTAAGACGACAACAAAAACAGAAAAGGACTAGGCATATTGGAACATGAAACGTAAGGGGAATAAGCACCAAATAGAAAGAAATTTTGACTGAAATTAGAAGATACCAAGAGACCACGTGGCAATAACAGAAAAAAAGAAAAGGGCAATGGCAGGAACTAGTAGAAGACTTTATACATGGCACACGCATAGGTCTTTCTAAATTTAAAAACAAGGCTCAAAAAAATATAAAAAACTGGATACACTTAGGTAAATGAAATTATTCTTATGGTTTCTTTTTTCAACATCAAAGGAGTCATTTACGTTAAATTTGTTTCTTGTGGCACCACAGTAAGCCTATATAACCATCTGCAAGTGCAAAAACAATGCGCGACGAAGTGAGATAAAAACAAACTGAATTGTGGCTGCTTCATCATGGTAACGCGCGTGCCCACACAATGTCCAACCAGTTTTTGACATAAAACCTAATGATAACGGTTTCTTACCCCGTTTACTCTGCCGACCTAGACCTCGCAGGGGTCTTTTTCTCATTCCAAGAAACGCAGAATAACTTAAAGAAAATGCGTTTTCAGAAAGTAGAAAAAAAAATCGCTAAAAAGACACTTAATAGCACGATTATAACTAATAGCAGATGAAAGGGATGATCAGGAATTTTAGGTATTCTAAATAAAATAAAATAGGCTAAGAAGAGTATCGTGGCTGAGAAATGATGATTTACAATCTGCAATAGGAGTGGCACCAGAAGAAGAAGAAATGAAATAACTAAAGAAGAAAATATTGTCAGGCAACAACAACCCGTGCTTTAGACTGCTCACTTTGCCAAAAAAAATTTAAAAAAAATGGATGTTTACAATTTTTTCAGAAACTACTGTTCTGACTTATAGTGCCGAAATTAGGACGTTTAAATAATAAAACAAGAAACGCCTAATCACAGTGGGGACGATGTACTGTGGAAGATGTTGTAAGAATACCTTACTATCAAGTTGGAAACAAAGGCATCTGAGGTAAAATGCACACAGAAAAAAAACACAAGAGAGAGTAGAGAGAAAAAACAATGAATAGGGTATGGCTATATACCTTATAATATGGGACTAAATAGCCACGGGACGCAAAAGAACGTTGTGGCTTAAAAACTAAGGACCTGGTTCCATAAATCAAAGACATACCTGTTTTGAGCAGAAGACAATAAAAAAATAATAATCAACATGATAGCCAGCGTTCATAACGGACAGGGTAGAAGAAAAAGAATATGAGAAGAATACAGACTTCCACAAATGGTATGGAAATGAAAACCGCAACCGTGAGGAAATAGGAAAGGCCCAGGAAACGTATGCAACGCAAAAAACTGGGTAATATGGAAATATTTCAAAATAGAAAAATTGCCGAAAACGGCCACTACAGTTTTAAACAAATCGCTGGTATATGCGTAAGAAAAATGTTAAAGAATTTGTATTTGATGGATGCAACAGTAAGGTAAATGCCTTTTTGTATAATTATCATTACTATATGGTGATTAGAAAAGACAATAAAAATTTGCGCACCAAAAGTGTTGAAGCGTATTAAACTTTTTTATAGATTTTTTGCTAACTCTTATTTTTTCTATATTGTGATTTTCTTTTCATGGAAAATGGCAACCCATTGCCTTGAGATTGAATCTGGGAACATGTTCACCAAAACTCAGCCACTGAGCCACTGGGCTGTTCTACAAATTATAATTAGTTAAAAACGTTTCTGTTTTTAAAGATTTTGATATAAAGTAATAAAAAGAGTATTACAAAATGTAGTAAATACTGCGACCTGTTTTTCAAGTTTTCTTCAATTAATTTGGGCTAATATTTTTAGACGTAAAGCAAATGTTTACAAATAAATTAGGACAAATTAAAAGTAGGATGCTCCACATTTGGTGGGTAATTCAATTTTTCCGTGTTGTTTTGTAAAAATATGTTGCGCTTTTAATAATATTTTCCAAGAAAAGGAAATTATTTTTACGAGGACAGGTCTTCTTTAACAACAGCACATCCCCATTTTATTTTTCGAGAACTAAATTAATTATTCTATTACGTTGTAACTATGCAATTTATTCTGTGAAAACTGTCTGTAAGGCACTTGATTTCCTTACACGATTTTATTGAGTGGGGAATACGTTTAATCTTGCATTTTGCTTAACGCCACTTATCTTCCACGTTCTTTCCAAACTAAAGCCTTAGAGGTCACGAAAAATTTTCGATAAAATTACACTTTTTTTATTTGAGTCATCAGAAAGCCAAAGTCTTTCTCTACTCATCAGTAAGGTTTACCACTACTCTTCCTAATTTGAGGTCTCCTTACCTTATACAGGCTAGGTATATATATACTTAAAAAATGCTAAATGCAGCATTTTTTAAGCACTGCAGATTTCTTACTTAGACAGTTCTTTTATTATGTCATTAGTTATCAAATTAAACTAAATAATCCGTTAATCATATACTGCTTGTAGTGAGAATTTTCAGTAATGAGCTAGCTCCTTACTACTTGGAAAAACGAATTTTCCAAAAACAGCTTTAAGACTATAGCCTCGGATATGGTTGTGCCAAAATGGAAACCACAATGGCAAAACATAAAGACTTTTGATTTATAAACATGGAATGTTCAGGGTCTTCACAATAAACAAATGATATTAATAAAAAGACGCAGAGATAAATCCGAAAGAGCAATTGGAGGAGTGTACGTCCTCATATAAAAAATGAAGAGGTTCATTAAAGAAGGGAAGCTGGAACACCAAGGAAAATTTTAAGAAAAAAATTAGGACCTAAGACCAATAGTAGATTAGAATACAAACTAAGACCTAATGCAGAACTATGCACAAAGGCCGAGAAACTAACAAACATAATGAAAAAATGAAGGCTACAGTTCCTTGGACACATACTCCGATTGGATAATAATAGGCTAACCAAACAGATCCAAAATTTGATAAACAAGTATAAATCTAAACCAAGATGGTTCCGAAGCAGACTTAGAGGATGCTGGAATCAATACAGACTGCATATCTAACAGAACACAGTTCAGAAATGCAATTCTAAACGTTGTTTTTCTAAAAAGGAAAAAATCATTAGGTGGAAGGAAATGGACGCAGGAACAGAAGGACACACACTCCAAACGAATAAAAGAAATATGGGCGGAGAGGAAGGCCCAAGGAACCAGACGCGTGACAATTTGATTTACCGCACCCTCAAAAAGGGTTATCCGAAAAAAAAAGAAGGAAAGTGCATAAGTGAGAAAAAGATTGTGGTCTCTTCATCAGTTCATACTTACAAAATGGAGCAAATATATGTGTACGATCTCAATGACGACAATACAGTAGCATTGAAAGACTAATTTTTTGAGGAAATAAACCAGACAACTGAAAGAATAACTATAAAAAAGCAGGACAACAAAATTGGTGTTAGGATCACCGAGGATATTGTAAACGATAACCGAGATAGATGGATAGATGTCTGTAAATGACACAAGCTTAAGATACTAAATGGCTTATTTAAGCATAAGGTCACGTAAAGTTGGACCCAAAATGCTAAAGACTTAAACCCAGTTTTTGGATTACTCCATCATAAGCTGAAATACGCCAAAAAGACCAATTGATGTGCGAGAAATGAGGGTACCACTCTGTAGAACTGATTACTACCTACAGCTTGACTAGTATATATTGGCATGTGAAAAAATATTTTCAATAAAATTTTCTATCAAATTTTGTATTGTGTCACGGGCCTTAGGCGCAAAAAACTTTTTCAGAGACTGTACAGTACTTTGCTTCAAGATAGCGCTACCACTCCCACTTTTAAGTGGGAGATACTTGTGCGCAGCTACAAGTTGGTCAGCCAGCTAGACTTGGTCAAGCTGTACTAGAAACCAAAATATTGCAATAAAGTAACCACTCTGTAGAATCGATCACTACGTACAAGAAACCAAAATAATGCTTTACATGCGGAATGCAAAAAATGCAGGGAAAAAAGATCGAACAAAGAAAAATGTAAAAAAAAACTTCCTTCTTAATTGGTCTTACATAGCTCAATGAGATACCTATATGTAAAATAACTTAAAGAGAAGCTGGATAAAAGCCTGGACACTGTTTTAGAAAGCTTGCATAGGCACATTATTGATTGCCTTAAGGGCTGCTTCCTCTAGAATCAATGAACAGACAGAAAACATTGAATCAGATAAGTGCTACAGAAAAAAACAAGCAACTACAGAGATATTAGTGTTCCGTGTACATTCAGTCGTCTTTACGGGAGTTAAGTTAAGAGTCGAATCTCGTGTGAGTACGAAGTATATGCGTGAGCTGCATATTAACAACTCCGTTCCCAAAAACCAAGAGTCTAAGAAAAGGATACTGGATATCATCGATCCAATTTAATATACTTGCAGAGAAAACTCTCTGAATTTGGAAAAAAAAGAAAATATTCGATCGATACATGTGACTACAGATTGGGAAAGACACTCTATATTTCCTACAGTACGTAGACGACCAAGTGGTCGTAGCAATGAAAAAGGATGACCTGGAGATCATGACTCAAAAACTTCAAAAGGAATACGGTAATAGGGCTAAAAATTGACCTAAAAAAACAGAATATCTAAGGGTAGAAAGGCCAATGTTTAAATATATAGATAGCGAAAAATTAAACGCTGCGAAGAATTCACATTTCTTGGCATTATATTTGTAGGAAATGGTACCAGCGACATACGCTCCAAAAAAAAAGAAAGGAAAGGAAAGTGCGCAGTAAAATGTTTAATCTCCGTTTTATTGTCTAAGTAAATCATAAGATATACAAAAAACACATTTACAAATCTATTATGGAAGCGATACCCGATATTATGGAACCCATATCCACCCACGCTTCGGTGCTGGGAAATTACTCAACGCAGGGTATGTGCCCTTGAAATGAATTTTATAAAAGATGTATGTATATGTGTCATTAGGTTACAAAGAATCACAAACGGGGAGATTAAAGGAAGAACCAGCACACACGAAAGCATTGCAAAGAGAATCCATGCCAAACAATTAATATGGTATGGCAATGAATGTAAAATGAAAAGGGACAGATGACTAAATAAAAAAATAATAAAATGAGTTTCTGAGGAAACAAGTAGCCCAAGAAAACCTAGGCGCAGTTGGAGAAACGGAGTGGAAGAATTCCAGAGGGATGAATAAAGGCGACCGGAAGATCGGTAAGCGGAGTCAGTCGTAGAAACCGGATGTGAACTGTGGTTAGTAAATATAATCTAGTAGTTGCAGGAAACAAAATATATTACATTTTTGACTTAGGTATTCCTAAACTAAAACCAAATATTTACAAACAAATTAGGGCAAAATTAAACTCTATATTCGATTTTTAATTCCATTTTTGCGTGTTGTTCTATAACCAATACCTAGTTTCCAAGAATAGAATAGTGTATAATTCCTTAACTTTTTAAAGCTCCCATTGTTGATTTTAAGTGCTCAATTCACATGCACCCAATTAAATATTAATAGATAGCATGCTAATAATGACGAAAAAAAAATTTTAACTGATCATACCTCTCTAATATATTTTATCATAATGATCAACGAAGAAAGTTTCTCATGCGCGCACGGAAACTTTAATTAATTGAATTATTAAGGATGCTCTAAAAAAATTAATTGAATGCATTTGACGATTCGAACACCGGAAAGTCGTGAATTAGTTTTATAACTTTTATATTTTGACAATTTTTTACTGAGTAGAAAAAAGTATTTATTACAGGGTTTCCCAAACTTTATTGATCGCGGCCCATTGAAATAATAAATTTCATTTCACGAACCACATAAAAAATACTAAATTTTTATATTTCTCATTTATTATTATGCCAAAACAATACTATATGTATAAGAAAATATAAATTAAAACTATTAATAAACATTTTATACAATTTTATAGACATAAATATCAAAAGAAATTATTTAAATCGAAGAAAACATTTTAGAAACGGTCAAAATAAAAACATGTATTGAGAAAACCAGAAATACATCCTTCAAGCTATGGGCGGTAAAAGTAATAACCTCAAACTTAAAATGCTAAGATGCTACATATTTTCAGTAGTGCTAAAAGGCTAAAAGGGTGCTGAAGAAAACTGTGATGAGTGGATTAGAAGCCTTCGAGATGTTGGTATATCGCAGGATATTACGCATAAGTTGGGTCACTGGCGTATCCAGGGGGGGCCATGGGGGCCATAGCCCCCCCTTAATGTCCAATGAAATTTATTAAATATACTAAGCTTTATTAAATATACTAAGCTTTATTATTTAAACTTTTATATAATATTTATGTGGTATGTTGTAAATAAAAAGTGTTTGATGCGCAAGCTGAGTTTTGTACTCAGTTTTGTAGATGTTATGCCTATGTTATAAGTAATATATACGTAATCTCTAATTTTTTCAATAAACAGTGAAACTATCATTATTTTTACTTTTCAAATATGTACCTTACTATCTACTGTATATGTATCTCGGCTCTTA
>JARJDX010013693.1:0-11715 GCA_030264735.1 Gymnusa sp. GC000175
TCCTGTTTGGTCGTAAAAATATACAACTGTTACAGTTGTATTCATTCATCGTGTTACAATTCTGTACAACATATAGTGCTTTCTTCAATAAGTCTCTAGCAGTTAGCTATAGCCACTTCGTTATTGGGACAATCATTGTTCTGATGCGCTGACTCGCTTCTGTGGATGAAGTATAGAATATTTTTTAAATCAATTTTCAACTGGCCTTTAAAATTTCGAAATTAAAATCAAATTTGAAGCCGATTTAATTTATATTGTAAGAAGTTTTTAAAGCATGAGCAACTCTAAATAGATTTGGCTCTAGACCATCTACTTAGATAAACCCTAAGGTTTAACCTGGGAGAAATCGTCTTATATTAAATAATTTTTAAATATCGGGCAACTTTGAATGTTTTCTTCAGATATTGTAAGTCTAGTTAATGCTAAGATGAAAAACAAAATCAGAAATAATAATAACAATGAATATTTGATGGGGCTAATAGGCGATCCAAATAAATTTTTCCCTCCATAATTATGGGCATAGTTTATGCTCAAAATAAGAAAGTGGTTCTTGTGATCTCCGATATTTATCATAAATTGCATATTGCATGGACTTGAACAAACCTTGGTTAGTTCTCCGCTAGGTAGAGGATCGCTTAGCTTGAATCACCTATAGCCATAGTAGCTGATAACACAAAAAATAATAGTAATATACACCCAAAAAGATAGTGAAAAGAATCATGAGGTTTTATGACAAGGCATTAAATAATTACATATAACAATAAAAATCGACCAATTTTCCCACTAAGCCTTCTCTGCTCATCTCTCTGCGAAGGGTAAATTGTTCCTAGCCCGAAGAGGTGTCCCGCAAAATCATATTATTAATTTAAAAATCACGCCCATCCGAAATTAATTCCCGTCATTTGATAAAATCTGGAATTGTACGGACGAAAAAAATCGCGCAGTTTTTGGAGGACAATGGGGTCGATGTAAGGATGATTCCTGCCCTTCGTTTTCCCCAAACATTTCGGCGAGCCGTGGCCTTCGCTTTTGAACAAACAAGGAAAGCCTTTGGTCGAATTGAAATAAAAATGTTTTTCTGTAACAACGCGTTTCAAGCCCAAAAAATCCTGCACGCGTTTCAACTCGATGGCCGGATCCACAACCAAACGCTCCCCGCTGACGAACAGGAATTGCGAAAGCGGGAAGTATTTCAACCATTTGATCAAATATCGGGCGTACAAACCCAATTTGATCGGGCCCCAGCTCGTGTCGACTTCTTTCACTTTTTGAGTGCTGTTGATGAACGTCAGGGATTCGAAACGTTTCATGTCCGTTTTCTTGGAGATGGCTTGCGTGTAATCGGAAATGGCTCGAGTTACAGGATCTCTGACTACCACCAGGAGCTTCGTGGAGGGATTCATTAAATGCACGCGGCGGGGAGCTTCCTTCGTTATGAAATATGAAGGCGTCTTTTCAATGGTCAGTTGGCCTTCTAAAGTTGGTGGCATTCGCTGTCTGTACCAATCGAAACCATTCGCGTAATGCTTGTCGAAAAAATGGATTTCGTTACCTAAAACAAAAATATTATATACCAATATCTCCTGCTATCTATGTAGATAATACTTACCAGCCGCTCTGACATCGGGGTGTACTCTGATAAACTCCAACAGGGCTCTAGTTCCTCCTTTTTTGACGCCTATAATAAGTGCACTGGGTAATTGTCTAGCAGGCATTAAACCTTGCTCTCTGAAGAAGCGATATTTCGGTGATGCCACCGACTCGTTGCCATCTAATAATGGCACAACGCGGACTGATGTCGTGTAATGCAGATGTATATTTTCGTTTACTACAATCGGATGATTCCTCCACTAAAAAAATTAATTTCTTTAAATATTAATTCCATTTTTCAGCAATTATTAATATTCTTCATAATATTATTGGTAATTTTAATAATATCTGGCAATTATGCTAAAAAATGAAGCTTGCTTCAAAATTCAATTCTTTCTCATACGCGCGTTTTAAATATTTATCAAATTTACCAGCCATTATTAATATTATTCACAATATTGTTGGTAATTCATGTCACTGTTAAGCATGAGTAGGGTTAATTAGGGTTTTCAAAAAACAAATGAGTTGCATTTAATGAGATTTTCTTTGTAATTGATTTTTTCATAAAAAAAATAATAAAGATGTTACTGAAATTAAACACAAAAATAAGGAAAACGTTGGCTGTTAAATCCTGGTGTCTAGGCTCTAGGGTTTACATTTAATTTTAAAGCTGTGTAATACTGTGGGCATCTACTAATCTGACGAATGACATTATTAAGTGGCAAAAAATTCATTAAGAAGTTATTTTTAGCGATCAAGTAATTTTTTTTAATTCTCGGAGAAATTAAAAGACGCAATTAAAACGTTTTCAAGGTAAAAAATCAATTTCCTCCAAGCACACAGCTTCACATCCTTCACATTTATCTCGGTCTGATTAATTTGAACAAGTTATCGCATTAATATGGGTGTCACTTAACATGTGTTGGGATTTAATCGCAATGAATCATGCAAATGCATTTAAAATATGGTCGCGTCAAGTAGTCACAGATACTTACTTTCGGAAGCGCTTTGGCGATGCTGGCCACCAGGCACGAGTTGAACGTGTAGGACAAGTAGAGCGAAACTATCGCCAAGAATATCAAGGCGATTATTATCTTCCTGAACGTCCTAACTTCCATGCCACTGCTGGAAAGGCATGACAGGACGCTGCTTTTTCTACGATTTTACATCAACTGCAAGCATTCAATTTATAAATCGTGATCGATTAAAATTATTTGCGGAATATCTTATTTACATAAATTTTATTTAAATTTTTGCTAGAAAAACAAATATTGAATGTTCCCAGATAATGTAAATAAACATTCTTATTTTTATTTATCTTATAAAATTATTTTGGGAAAATTAAATTAATCCTAAAACAGTGGTACGGTTTAGCTTTTGGCATTAACCTAGAGCAGTGATTCCGGAGATGAGATCTGTGCAGCGTATGATAATTTTTAGGCGTCCGAAATAAAAATTTTAAAAATACTTCTACAACTAGATCTTCAAAATAATTTCCATTTTTATCATTAAATCTTCTACCGGAATGTTTTTGAGAACCTCATCCGTAACCTGACGTAAAAGCGACCCTTGAACTGCGTTTTTCTACTTTTAAGACTCGCAATCCTCTACATTATTGTAGACCTGATCCACTTTGTGGTACCTTGTTGGAATCTCGCGGATATCCAACCCGATGTAGGGCTCTGCTATGAGTTTTCCGACTTATAAATTTTCGGAATCATTGACTTAGGAAGTGGATTTAAAGTCTTTAATTTTTTAAAATTCTTTTAGCGCTTCTATAAGCAAAATAGTGACGTACCCCTTGATCAACGATGTTCTTTGTCCACGTTATTCTTTTTCTACGTTTTTCCTTTCCCAAAACTTGAATAAGGAACAACGAAGATAAGGAACAAGCAATAAAGTTAACAACTTTGTGTGCAAAAAAACGTGGACAAAAAATAACGCAGATACGAAACAAAGTTAACAATAAATCAGGAAATTTATGGCAATAAACATCGTTGACAGCGATAAACACAGAGCAGTGGTTTTTAATACGTGATCCGTGGATCCCTGGCGGTCCGCGAAGCTATTGTAGGGTACTATATAGTTACATACACAGTTTTCTGTTTTACATTTAGGGGCTCCGCTAGATTTCTTAAAAGTTTTTTGGGCTCTGCTTTTACAAAAAAGTTGGAAATCGCTGGTCTAGAATCTAGAAAATTGCTTCTTACTCTAGATTCTAGTATAACAAGCTCTGGAGTCTAGAGTCTAGTAATTGACATCTAAAATCTAGACTCTACTGTGTGGATAATTTTTATCACAATAAAAAATAGTACCCCACTGGCAGGGTATCGAACCCAGGACATTTTCAAACAAAACTTTAGCACTATCACTAAACCAACCATTGTGCTGTTAAATTTTTATTATATTAACATATTAAATAAAAATTACAAAACGTGCCTTAAAGCATAAATTATGTATTTAAAATAATTTTTAAAAAAAGTGCGCAAAAAGCGTGATTTATGCTGCTATTATTATTTTTTGTGATAAACTAACCTCGATTTAGTTGCGGCCTATGCAAACAATTTGTTGCGTTTTCTCGGGCTCGACGCCCCCACGATGCCACCAAGCTATCGATCTCGGCGTTGTTGATGTCCGCGTGCGTGTCGAACGGAATCTTTGAAACGTTGACGGGATTACAGAAATCGGGAAATGGATTTTTGCCGCGTTTAGTGAGACGTTACGACGCCAGGCGTCGGTGTGCATCCAACACATTTTACTCAATAACTCCTGCAGAGATATATAATTAATCATCGTTGATAATTTGTAACGAATTGTCGATTCGATGTATTGGGAATTATATGTATCGATGTATATGTTGCGTTGATTATTAGTTGAGCTAAAAATGGGTAATTCTATTGTTTAGTGAGATGAAACGTTGCGACGCCGGGATGCCACCAATACCAAATAACTCTTGGACTAGTGGATAATTTTAATAATTTGTTTCGATATATTGAGAATTAGATGTATTAATAATTAGTTGTACTGATAATGTTTACATTTAGTGAAACTTTGCAACGCCGTCGATGTGCATCAACTCTTACACTGTGCACAGGATGAAGAAAAAAAGGCTGAAAACGAACAAATATCGAGAGAAACACAATTGAAAAAATAAATAAAACAATTATTAAAAATTTTTCAATAATGTTAAAATGAATCCTTCCCCTTGTGGGTGGAGCAGGAAGAAATTTTAAATATTTCATGCCAGATTAAGATTTCACATAAAATTTAATTAATCACTTTTTAGTAATTATCATAGTTAGCGCTGTAATTGCAGGAAAAACAAATCTTGCGATAAATTTTTCCTGCCATTACAGCGCCACCTACGATATTTATAAAATAGTATTTTAAAATAGTATTTTAACCTTTCCTCTTGTAAAATTCTGTGATATAAATTAAAATCTTCCAGTATTTTAATCATTACAAGTATATTAAAACCTCATTTCGATATACATATCAATAAATTCTAGTTATGCAAATGGTTAACAAATCTGTCGATTTGTCGGCGTAGAAAATTTATAATGATTTATACTAAACGCAAAACGATTAATTAAGATGGCAATTTGTCGTGGTAAAACATTTTCGATGAATCAATCGGCCAAGTTGTTTTGAAATTATATATAATTATCGCGCATCAAATTTTCAATAAATATAATTGCACTTGCGTCTAATTGCCAGTACAACTAATTGATACCTAATTGCCTCTAACAATAAATCTAATTTGCTGTAGATACAATGGTAGAAATAATTGTATTTTCAAGCGATTACTTAGGATTTGATTATTAATGCAAATAAATATTTTTTATTTCTTTATTTGTGATATTTATTGATTTATTTATGTGTGTTATATCAATTTTACAAAGTGGCGCATTCTATATGTGAACAAGATCCTACCTCACCAATAGGCAACAGTTAATAAGCATTTACAACGATTATTCAATGAAGAGAAATACTTTTGTGATACCCCTAAAAGTTTTACATCTAATTTCCGTTAACCTTAATACCGCCATTTTCTTCATCTTGAAATGTGGCCCTTGTGTGGAAGGGTGGAAAATTATTACAACGCACAAACTTTCTGTAATTTAGCGTTTCAATAAATTGATATGTAACATGTTAATAACAATATCATAACAACCGACCCTAAATTGATTGATTTTGATTTAAATGAAAATTTGTTGTATAATTTTTTCCTGTAATTCGCATAACAACTTTGCGTTGTTGTCAACAGATGGTGTTCACATCGTGCGTTCTCCAAAACGTTCTTGTGCGATGCTTTATCGCAACTTTTATGTGGTCGCTGTACTTTTAAAAAAATGATTTATCGTTGAAACGGGCTTCTTATCGTTCGGCGCATTTAATTATTTAACACCATAACATTGGAAAAAAATTCCATCCATCTTAATCAGATTAATTACATATTTTGTAATGTAATTGGGCGTTCGGATGGCGTACATGAATGGGGTCCCTGAAATTTATAATTTTACACGCGCGCGCGCGCCATATGTACGCAAGGAATTCAATCAAAAGTTCGTTAACTTCGCCTCTATTTAACGCCTGTACAGATGCTTTATAATAATGTAGGTATGGGCCGAATTATACAATTTTCAAACTGAAAATTTGTGTTGATTTTTGTAATGAAATTGCAAAATGGAACACGCGAAATCACCAGTTTCGGCAAGCATACTTGAGTGGAGATCCCAATTATTGAAGACATACCTATTAGACGCAAGAAATCACCAGTGTCTTTTAAAGAGGGAAGAGGTAGCATATCTGATTCTGCCATTAGACCAAAAGATTATGGCTATGAAATGCGACACTCGAAATCGCTAATGTCGGTAAGCACACCTGAGCGGGGATCACAGGTATTAGAGGCGTATCTATTAAACACGTTATTCTTCATTTTCAGTGCATAAATAGTATCTTATCTATTACTCATAGTAAATGCTTGCGAATCAAATTTTTGGTTTATTTAAAAAAAAAATACAGCTTCCTATGTAGGACATGGCGTGGTAAAAAATATGGGTGCGTGATTACCACGCGTGTTAAAATTTTCTCTTCCAATGACCACTCACTGATTTCCACCCTGAGAAACAAAAATGTAAAACAAAAATACAAATTTTTCATTTATCAATTATATTAATGTCTTAACAATTTTAAATTAAAATTGGTGAACAAATCTCACTTTTCTTTTGTTCATAAATAGAGTAAACCCCTGAAATGGTTTTATTTCTCCTTTTTACACCCTGTATTGTATTTATATAAAATTTTATCGCAGAAATTTATTTAATAATTAATTGATTTATCGAGATCCCAATCAAGATTTTTTTTTTGATTTGGGCTTTCGTCAATCTTCTCGAAATTTACGAGACACAATCCATTATTTGTTACAATCACGACTGGCTCGTTACAAATCACACAATGCAGTACGCTTCTTAGGTAATTATCAACGCATTCCCCAAGTAATTTAATAGTTGATAGGAGTTGAAAGATGATGAGGGCCTTGTCAAATTTTTAACTAATCATTTAAACGAGGTGTTACATAAAAAGCAATTTGTTTACGATAAGAACACCACACATTTTTAACACAGCTGAAAGTATATGTAAATTGTTTAGGAATACAAAAAGAAACAAATTGTTAAAGATTTCATATGTGAAAAAATATGTTGTGAATTTTATTCGAGATAAATATTTTCGAAAATATATACGGGGTGTAGCCAAAATTACTGTTTCTACTTTTCTTATTCAAACCTTTTTTAAAATTTTTTTTAATTGGTTATTATTTTTTACATTGTCTTTATTATATTTATTTAGTGATTTCTTGTGTTTAACAGATACGCCTCCAATACCTGTGATCCCCGCTCAGGTTGCTTACCGACATTGGCGATTTCGAGTGTCGCATTTCATAGCCATAATCTTTTGGTCTTATTGCAGAATCAGATATGTTACCTCTTTCCTCTTTAAAAGAGACTGATGATTTCTTGTGTCTAATAGTTATGTCTTCAATAATTGGGATCCCATCTCAAGTGGGCTTACCGAAATTGGTGATTTCTTATTTTACAAAATTTTACATTTTTTTTTACAAAAAAACCTTTTGAAAATCGAGTACCTCTCCTTATCGCGGTTTTTGAACAGCGCAAAACAAGGGTTGCACGGCACCCCCGTGCATTTTTCCAAATAATTCTGTCATAATTCGACGGACGGGAGTAAATTTTACCGAAAAAAGTCCTTACACCCCGAAGTCACCTTTAATTTCAACCCCAAAAAAAATTATTTTCACATCCAAAAAACGAAATTTTTACTACTGTTTTCCCTTAGTTTTCTTCCACCACCGGAGTTTTCCTTAAATATTTTTTCCATGCGCCTTTTAATTGCCTTTCTGCCTATGTCCTCGTTTTTTTTCCACCACCCTTATTTCGTCCGATAAAAAATTAAAGGTGAAAAAATTCTACCGCCTTGCCTCGTCTCACAAACTACCGGCTAAAATAGGGTAACCAACAGTTTTAGAAAAAAAAAATCATTAGGCTTGCCAACTAAAAAATAAATAATTTTTTTTTCTTTATTCCACTATTCGGTAATAGGTTAGAATATTGTTAAGTGTGTACTAGTTTATGCTAATTTCACAGTATTTTGCAAGCACCAGTTCTAAACCCTCTAAAAAATCTTAAAATTACAATTTTTTAAGATAATTATAATAAAATTGTTAAATAAATTAATAATTTAACAACCCGGAAACCTTAATAAAGAGATGAAAGCCACGTTACAATTATAAAAAAAAAGAAATTTGTGTAAATTTTGACATAAAAAAATTTAAAATAAAACACGAAAAACACGTGTAACGTTTAATTAAATCATTACTTCATGACGTTGAATTATCATAAAAATGAAAAATGATCGTTTTAATTGTGTTTTGTTACCACAGCACAAATTTTCAATTAACATTTTTACGGGGTGTTAAACACCCAAAATTAGCAACAACAAAAAAAAAACAATAGCCTCATCATCATACTTTACCAAATCAAATTGTTTTATTATTTAAAATACGAAAAATACAATGGGATTGTTTTATTAATTAAAAAGTGGCAAAAATTCTCAATTATTAAGTGGCAAAAATTTCATATCGCAAATAACTGCGCAAACGTTTCAATTGTGGTGCACGAAGAGAGGATTGGATTTGGGCAACGCTTTAAAACGATTATCTCGTACCACATCCCACGTTTTTAATTTTAATTTCATACTTGACGAGCATTAAGTAAATAATTAAATTAAACAATTACTCTCCGTGCACGAATTAATTAGGTAGCTTTTTTTGGAGAGAAAAAAAATCGTAGAGAATAATTTATTTGCACTTTTTAATAATGGCCTTTCCCAGATAATCATGCAAATTCATGTGTATAATGTTATAATGCTCGCAACGCGATATGAATCGAGATTGAAATCTCTTTACCTGTCTGCATGAACGACCAACGGTATATATTTATTGTTTTATTAAAAAGAACAAAAAAATAATAATCATAATCATAATTTTAAAAATGTAATTATTAAGGACTGTAATTGTTTTAATCCCATATTAAAATAAATGGAATTAGAATGGACATTTTAAAACAAAATGCATTTAGTATGTTGTTGCCACATACATTTTTTAAAATTATTAGCAACATTGGTTGATGCATTTGTTTCGAACGTCAATCTAAGTATGGAAAAAATATATATATAACTTAAAGCACAATTAAAAAAAATCTGGTAATTTTTAAAAACCTGAGAGGGGATCCCAGGTTTAGGAGGCGTACCTCTAAAAGCAGAGAAGACCTTACAACGTTATGTCTTCTTCAAGTGATCTGCGTCTTCTTCTTTAACCTTTAATTAAATTTAAACCAAATAAAAAAAATAATAAAGTGGATTTTAAAGCGAAAAATCTATGATATGATTCAAAATTGTTGCGCCTTTAGTTGTTATCACATTTATCAAAAAATTATTTATTCAAAAAATAAATAATGTTTTCCCAAACATTGCATCCAACAATTTATCTTGTTGTGATCGTTGTTTAATAAGTAACGAGTTATTATCGCATTTACATAATACTTAACTACGTCATAAATAGCTCATTAGTGTCTCGGCAATATTTTGAAATTTATGTAGCTTCTGTAAATAAATTTTATATGGAAAACGAATGTGATGCTTTAATTGACTATAAAATGTTTAAGCATTTTCTTTTTATTTTCATTGTCCCTTTAACGAGAATTATTAATTGGACGGCTGGAGATTTTAATTTCCCGAGAGTTAAGTTAATTTAATTAAAGTTTGCGGAAAAATTCTCGCACACTCTTCGCGTGCCACAAATTTTCTCAAAATAAACGCAAAATTTATATAATTGTTATAATTATATTATGGATTAGACTTGTTTTTGTTTCTTTAAAGTGTCTTGTGATCTCAGTGGCAAATATCCGCATGATGCGCGTTTCTGGGGTTTCAGAATTAAAGGGAATAAAGACCCAAGGCTTTTGGCCCCGACATTTATTTAAATTCCCCGCTCCTACCCTTACTCCGGTCCTCTTGACCATAATCCGAGACGCTGGATAAATTGGGATAACATCCCACACTGTTGGTAGAAAGGTGTCATTAACGCCATTTCAAATAATGGAGACTTAAATTGATTTTGTTTATGGTTTCACGCCTTCCCGAATGTTATAAACAATTTGCTTTTTGATAAAAACTTTTGTCTTCAAAAACTTAACCAGAGAAAGGCGTTTAAAGGCGTCAAATCGCATGATCTAGGCGGTAAAAATGCACTTTAACTGTGAAATTTTTTCCACTTTATTAAAGCATCGGATATCCTCACGGATTCCGAAGAAGGCAAAAATTGATACCAAATATCCAATATTAAAAACATTGGTCATAGCTATATAAAACGTTAAAAGATTTTTACATTGCATTTATGCAGAGGTCGTCTTATTCTATCCATAAAAGTAAAGAAATTGATAATTGGAAAATTTAAAAATCTATTTGTTTCATCTTGACAGAAAAATTTTATTCTAAACGCTCTTCATCATGTTAAAAAGTTTTAAATTTGCTTCTTAAAGAATGGTGTTCAAGTTGTATTTATGTAAAAGACGTCCGATTTTGTCCAACCAGATT
This sequence comes from Gymnusa sp. GC000175, assembly GCA_030264735.1. Lineage (NCBI taxonomy): Eukaryota > Metazoa > Arthropoda > Insecta > Coleoptera > Staphylinidae > Gymnusa > Gymnusa sp. GC000175. The sequence continues at coordinate 10,762 of JARJDX010013693.1, forward strand.
GTTATGTACGTGAAAAAGCTTTTTTGGCACGTGTTCGTTTCCTAATATTACGATTATTATTAAAAAAATTTAATCTACACTTGGTAACGAGTGGGGCACTTAATAAAGAACATTTTTGACGTGGATATATTGGAAGAACAAAGATTCTTTTATGATGATAAGTGGGCTTTTGAAACGAAAAAAAATTTTTTATGACTGATAATTAAAACTAAGTATTTTTATACACAATTTGCAAATAAAATTAATAATAGTTTATTAAAAACGTTCATTTATTTTTAATTTTAGCAATTATTCATCAAGCAAACCTAATTTAAGTATGAAATTTACACTTAAAGAGGGACATAAATTAAATTAACAATTATAAAGAGCGAGGTTTTGATAAAATTATATTTTACATGTTTGTTAAATGACAATTTCCGTTTTGTGCACATTCCTCCTTTGGTGTCCAGTAAGTCGTAAATTTAACGATGACCTGTCGCAATTAAAAGTAGCGTGCGAAACTTTGTGACAAGAGAATTATGACACATTAAGTGTTGTGTGCCCTTTTTACACATAAAATGTCGCCACGAGCGATACTTCCGCGTTTAAGCAATTAAATTAGAATTGTGTTTCGATTTAGATAATTAACAAATTCAATTAACACAATGAAGAACAAGAATAAATTAATGTTTTTGGCGCGCAATTTTTGAAAAAGCGTTTACGAGGTGTAATGAACTGAAACAAGATCTGGATTCTTACGGAATCCAAAGAAATTAATGAAAGTAATCTGTACGAAAAAAAATTTTGAAATTAATCTCGTAAACTGATATAAAACGAGTAATTTATTGTGGTATTAAAGAAAGCAGATGATGTTTTAATGATTTTTCACGTGGAGAAACAATTATGGCCCGCACATAAAAATGAAATTATTTATCGGATCAAAAGGGAATGAAACGAAAAAACGGACATTAAAAA
>JARJDX010013709.1:0-13704 GCA_030264735.1 Gymnusa sp. GC000175
ATATTCTTCCTGAAGCTTATTGAGAAATTAACGCATTAATGACGAAATTTTTGGTGTCTCATTACTGAATCAAAACAAATGCGTCCACCAAGCGCAAAAATCATGTGAACTTGCACTATACCAAGTTGTAGCTACCCTTAAGGCGAAGGAATTTTACTCAACATATTCGAAGATATAAAAAGCAGGACACTAGCTTTAAAAGTATCGATGCCAAGAAATGCACACAACTAGTAAACATCTACAGCCGGAGTTTTCGGTACCAGAGTCTATTCAAAAGCGACTCAACTAGGTTTAAACAACTTTCTTTTTAACTTAAAATTAGCTAAACTATCCCATTGTCTTTATCTCTTTTAAATATATGTACAATCTTGCTTTTATATGTATCTAATAGTCGTCCAAAACTTTGGCATTTATAACAGCGAAGAGATAAAGGACTATAAGGGCGTACTGTAAGAGTTTAAAATGCTCTTTAATTATTGTGAGGCAATTTCGCTGTGTTTAAGGTGAGTAAATCAATTTGGGATCCCTTGCAAAACTACCGTCTGCGTTAAACTGATCTTTTTCACATCGGCAACACTCTTTTTTCTTTGGTCGTCAAGGATTTTCGTCTCAGGTGCATTTAAAATGTCCCTGTAGTAAATAACACTCGTTGAGTAATTTATTGATTGGTAAAACGACACTACATTAACAACAGAATCTTCCAATATTTATTCTTTTAATGGCTTTAAAGTTAAATTTATTGATAAAACTATAGAGAGTCAAGGTATCCACTTAAAAATACGCAAGTGGATAAAAAATATGTTCAAACATAGGATGGCGTGCGCTTTTACCTACAATCAAAGCTGCCCGAGATTTTCTGCAAGGGGTGTACTCTCACCAGTACTTTGATGCCTAATAGATACGCTTCTTCAGGATGACGACCAACTCGGCATGACAGGAGTCAGATTTTCCACGACGAAATAGCAATACTGGAAAATTCGAGGCTATAGTATCAGATGTGATGCAGTACGCACTGAATAAGATGGAAAAGTTTTACTACAGGAAAGGGTTTTTCCTCAATCTTCAAACCTTAATCGTATTAACCCGTATATATCACACAGCTCCAGGTGGTGGGTGTGACCCTGGCTTTAAAACAAAACATGAAAAATGTGATAAAAAAGCCGCAATAAAACTGCAGAAGGGCGTTTGACTTCACGTAAGGGTTAACGCCATAGATTACCCACTGTTTATAATTAGCGATGGATCGTCCCATTATCACATATGTCTCGCTCGTCGGGTGGCAGAATGCGCAGACGAAGATAGGGCAGAAAGCACTAAGCAGGATACAAAGACTTGTCTGCTTATGAGTAACTAAAGTAATGTCAACAATAATAATTGGGCTATGGACTTCCTGCAAAGCTTACCACCTTTACACTTGGTGGTATTGGCGGAGGCAAAAAGCGTAACCTACAGACTAATTCTAAACAGAGAAGAAGATGAGAATATTTAACCATTAAAGATAAAATCTAGCGCACCCTTTGCTAAACAGGGAGATGTTTATAAAAAAGATATAATTTCACGAGACTTCGAAAATTTGATTTCGGGGAGAAAGCAATGAAATAGTGGCAACTCATTGGAGGCAAAATATTAAAATACACAGATGCAGCCAAGCGGAAAAACAAAGTAAGCTACGGAATACGTTAACAGAACGGACTAAAAAAAAGTGAAAACCAGGGCTCTTACACGACAGGATTCGAAACTGGGCTATTTGCCATCATCATGGCTGCACATACAAAGGTAAAAGCTAGGCAATTGTAGGGTTACCTTCGCAATCACTCTCTGGTACAGAAGAGTTGTCAATGGACTATTAATACGAAAAAATTTAATTTAATCTGAACAACTGCGCTCTCCAACGTAAGGGGCAATTAGCGTGTAGGCGAACTGGACAAGAAAGTCGGAGAAAAAACATTTTTCGGACCTAAACTAGCCAACAGCCTCAAAGGACAAATCCAAATAGAGGATCAAAGACTCCTTACAAAAAAACAAATATGGCTTAAAGCATCATGGGCAACTTTAAACAATGAAATTAATAACACCTTCTCACTATGGGGTTAAAACAGAAACGCTTTCCACAATCATAAAAGATTTCGAGACTCGGTAAGAATTTTCGGCAAAGAAACTTACCACAAATAAGGTAAACAGCTTCTATCAAAAATACTGTCCTTCATAAAAAGAATAAGACTACTATGCATGTAGATGTTACACAGGAGCACAATAAACCAATAGTCGCAGTGCGGGGGCTCAAGAGGAACCAATGCAGCTGTCAATAATAATACACAAATTACATAGCAGCAGTTTGTTACCGGGTGGATAGACAATTACAATTTTTAGTAATACAACAACTACCAATAACGAAAACTTCTCGTTAATAAATAAACAAAGGAATTATATAGCGAAATGATCTACATAAAAATTTACATAAAAATTCATTTTATTTGAACGGAAATACCGTAAAATGATTTTGGTATAAATTTTCCGGAAACGCATTTTCTATTGTTTATAAAACTGTTCCAGTCATTTTTGTTCTTACAATTTTATTAAATTGTCGTTTCACATAGAAAACTATTTTAAAAAGTAGTTGTTTTCCTCTTTGACAAAAACTATATGTAATATAACTAAAATATGATATTAGAAATGTGTTCAGCACTCAAAACATCAAAAGAATTTTTTTTATAAACTTTATAAATACTTTAAAAAGTTTTGCTTGTTCGCGAATTTTATCACACACTCACTTAAGAAGTAGACTACCAAATGGAGGTCAAACTGTTATTAGAAGAATTCATAAAGTTGGCTTTTTATTTTGTTGACATTTCTTAAACTTAAATTTCATGACAGATAGAAATATTGTACGATCTTGGATCGTTATTAATACTTTCTTTTTAATTATTGGTTTTTGTTCTAAATTCAAATCAAAATAAAGAAAATAATGGAGGTGTGGTCATCATATGACTCTCAATTACGAATTTAAAATATATCCATTAATTATCAGTCAATTAGGTTGGTAATATGTCTCTGCAACTTCATTTTGTTGTGAAATATATATTGGCAATAACATAGATAGTGACATCCCTCAGTTTAAAAGGATATATAACCTATTTCATTAATTGTCAGCTGATTATATTGACAGTATGTCTCTGCTATTTTCTACTACTTTTTTGGAAATAATTTTAATAAAACGTTGCTTAGAAGCGAACAGGGATGGGTTCTTAAAATTTTAAATTTAAAAAAAAATTATTTCTAAACACTTTTGCTCTCCTATGTTTTTTTTTCATAAACTTGATAGTTTTTAAAATATAAAATAAGAATCAATAAACCAATAACTACCGCTTCGGTTGGTGGATTTTATCCGAAAGTCACTACAACCTCCCAATTTTTGTTAAAAACTTAAATATGAGTTTTCAGGCCAATCAGTTTAGCCGTCTGGGCTGTAGAGAGGACACATACACACAAACAAACAGACACACATAGATACAAAGATAGACAACACTTGGAAAACAACATTTTCTGAATAAACGTAAATTTTCGCAAATATCTCGATTTTGAAAATTTTTGCGATTACTGTACTTTTATTTACTTCACAAAAAACAAAAAACATGACGAGAGATAAACACCTAGCACTTATTAATAAATTATTTCGATTCTTACATTTAGTAAATTTATTTTTGGAGCAAACACGTTTCTTAAATATAGTTACCACCGTCTTAACTTTAATAAAAAAATATCTTAAACATTAAATTTAAGCACTCACAAGCACAAATAAAAATCAAGTTGATTTGTAAACACTTTATAAAGTTTTCGAGATTGGCTTGTTAGAGAGTTTATTGCACACTCGTAAGATGTAAAAACCAAATACAGGTCAAATTAATATTAGAACAATTTATAAAGTTAAATTTTGTCTTTCAAGCTATATAGGCATCAAGGCAGATAAAATTTATCCATTATTTCTCTGCAGCACAAAATTACAACAACTTTCGTTCAAGATATTTTTTTTATTGAAAAAAGTTGTTTATTTTCTTACGGGAAAGTCGAGTGAAGAACACACTCCAAATTATTGGCAATTTAATTGAATTTAAAAGAAAATTCAAGTAGGTTTAGTATAAGAATTTCAGAGCTGTCAGTTCCGTTTTTATGAAATTAGAATTCTGATAATTTTGAGGAAATAGAGAATAGTGCTATACAGCCTCAGTTTCCCTGCTTCCAAAGAAATCGGACTGTGGAGATGTTGAAGTGCATCATATTATGCTGTGGCGCTCGGTTTCTAGATCATACTCAAACACCCGTCAAAGACTTGTCACCAAAATATGAAAACCATTTTCAATCGATTTCAAAATTTCATGCACCATTCCCTCCCCATGATCTTTTGGTACTGTAAAATATTTTTGGGAACCATTTTTGAGGAGATTTTTTCCATCCCAAAATCATTTATCGAATTTTAATAAGTGATAGTGTGAGTCAAATTCCCCGATTTCCCCGATAATTTGGACTGCCAACCGGCGATATGAACGTACAAGATCCCGGATTTTGTTGACATTTTCATCGGCACTCATGGATGCATAACCTACGCCAATGGTTCAGAACAACAACGATCGGACTATTTAGAGACGCCGCAAACAAAGTAAAAATAGCCATGTTAATAGCCAACGTCCAAAACGGATAAGGCAGAGGAAGAAGAAGAAGAATACTAGTTATACTATGAAATAGGACAAGTTAGGTTAAAACATTTAAAATAATATAATTTACGACATTTTTCTCTCTCTGCGGTTAGATTAGGGGCGTAACCATTTGAATCAGCATAATTATGAACATTTTTTCTCCAATGTTAGGTTAGGGTGCGCACCCGTTTTCAATCTATATAATTTACAACAACTTTTTGTATATTTCTCATGTTAGGTAAGTATGCAAAGCCATTTAAATAAATATGGTTTACGACATAATTTTCTATCTCAGGTAAGGTTAGAGTGCGAAGTTATTTTAGTTTAATTTTTTTAGAGACTTCTTAATTAGAGACTTTTTCTCTCTTATACGTGACTTTCCCTTTTCTTACAGGGGAAAGGTCAAGAAATTTTTTTACTTCCAGTTTTAAATATATTTAAAATATAAAACAGTGCAAAAGTATTTTTTACTATAATATTTTATATTTTATTTTTTAAAAAATCTTACTTTTATTATAATTAATAATAATATTCAATTTAAATTTAATTTACAAGGAATTTAAGAAAGTGGTATAAAAAATCAAACCTCCATGAGTGGCCCATTGCCTAGGCACAGCCGATCCGTGAACCTGATTTCTGTCCTCGGAAGCTGTTGTGGAATTGATGGGGATAATACGGGGTGAACTAAATCCCGGTCCATTTCCATATAGAATAGTCGTATAAGGTTGGCCATCGACGTCCGATACTTTACTGTCAGGACCTTTAAAAAAAATACAATATCTTTTGATAAAAACGTTTATTTGTTTCTGCTTTAATAAACATTTGAATAACAAATAAGGGGCGTTTGTTCATTTTGGAAAATTTGGTGAATGGGGTCTTTATTAAATTCCACAGAACAATTTATATGCCATATTTGAATAAAATGCTATTACTGATACCCCAGTTGGCTTTTACTAGCCTACAGGAATTAATTTATCATTGATCTTCAATTACTAATGTTATGTACATTTGCAATTGATTTTTGATTAAAATTATGTTTGAAATGAATTAATAATTATATGCTTTGTGGAAATAAAACATAATGTAAATAATTTAACAGGTAATGAACTTACACCATTTAAATCGTAATTTAAAAATATTTTTTAAAATTTAAATGTCTAAAAATTTAAATAAAATTAGTGCAAAAATTTTTATATTCATTCGAATTCTTTTTAAATATGATTGCAAAACTACTAGATGTTCAAAATGTATAAAATATTTTCTTTAAAAACAATATTTTATTTATATTGCTAGTATTCAAAGAAAAATGTAAAAAGATTTTATAAAGAGAACTTCAAAGTAAATTTACTATGGAATGTGTTACATTTAACATTTTATACGTTTATATATATATTTAAATAATATTCCCTTCAATCTTACTTTTCTGCTTTTTTTCTTCAATTTCCAGAAATTTAATCAAGCTAAAGTTTTTTAAAGTAATAAAATTTCTTTTGAAAAAAGTTTAATGATAAGTACATACCTAAGATGGGATGACCTCTGGGCGTAGCTTGACCTCCCATCGTAATAACGTGTGAATGGTCAGATGTTAGAACGAGCAAAGTTTCCGTAGGATTGACCAGAGCCAAAGCTGCTAAAAGTGCAGTTTCCATAGCAAGGGTCTCATCCAACGCTCTGTAAGCGTTATTGTAATGATGAGCGTGATCGATTCTTCCACCTGAAACAAAAATAAACTATTTTAATTAACTCTGCGATTTGATTATTTGCAGATTAACGGTAAATACTGAATTTCAGATTTACTCAAACTGAACATAGTTTACATATTTAATATGCCTTCAGCAAATACTGCAAATCATGATCAAATATATTCCGGATCCATAGTGTATTTACCAACATATTTATACTTCAGAAAACTTTAAATAACTGGAAAAATAATTTTATTATTGCAATTAAGATGTAAAATAATTTACCGTTTTTATTTTTATTATTTTATTATTTAAAAAGCTAACAACATGTTCTGAAATAGCCCCAGTAATAGCAAGCTTGGGAAGTAATTAAATTAAGCAGTAAAATATCTCTTAAACTCCATAATTTTGCTTAAAATGTATGCACTAGTTAAGTTTTTTTAGTTTGATTTCCCATCTACCTAAGCAAACTCTTATATAATGGATAAAAATAACAATGACAAAAAGGTAAACGCTAATACGGACAGACAGAAAATTTTTGCGATTACTATACTTCATACATTAAAATTGTATTTTTTTTCTGTTTTAATTACTGCACACCTTTAAATTTTTATTGACTTGTACACAAACTAATTTAAAAAGTTTTAATTTAGCAATAATCAAATCATCCCCAAGGAAGAAAAAAAGACGCAGCAACCAGGAAACCAGTAATTGAATTTGTGCTACGTAAAGTTCTGGAACAGATTAAGTACCTTTCGGTCGAATTAAATTATTTAGTTGCATAATTACTTACTGGAATTACACCAAAAAGTTAAATGGAGATAAACGGCAAAAAAACAACTTAATCCCATGTCCCAATCGAATATAATAAATATTTTTTTATATTAAAATTTAATTATTTTGGAAATTGGGTTTTGGGTAGTTGACTAAATCACTTTTTAGACAATGGGTTATGCTGTTATGTCTTTACATTTCGTGTAAGATTTAATCAACGTACAAGTATTTCGCATCGTCATTAAATTTAACCAATACAAATATTTATTTCTTTAAAGAATTTATATTAAATTATTATAACAATAACAAATTATAAGTGGCCGCGTGTGATTTTTTTAAATTTTAAACATTAGAAAAGAATGGTTAATTTTTTTTTATTCAAAATTGCAACAAAATAGAGGAAGTGACTATTTGGTAAGCTGTAAGTAAAAGTCTGGTAGTTTTTTGATACATTTTACTGTTTTTATTTAATTTGTTTCTAAAATATGTTTCGGCTTGCGCCATTGTCAAAGACTACCAGTCTTGATGAATTTCACAAATTAAAATCGGCCTCAATTAAATATGTAAGCTGTAAAATAAAGTGTTTTTCCTTTTTATGGAAGATGTTTAAATATAATTTTTTAAATACAAAATTTGCATGAGATATTTTGTCAAATAAACTCTCCGTATAACTAAGATGCGTTCTTATAAAAGCCTGATGCGCTTTCATTAGAACATAAAAGCATCTTAGTTATCGTACCGTTAGAGTTCGATTTCTTAGTAACCTGAGCTGAGACCCGCGTCGAAATATATCCGGTCCGCGAAAATTTTATAAATTATTGTATAATACTATTTACGACATAAAAGAGCGGCAACAAGAAAGCATTCACCGTTTTGAATGACCCTTCAAAAAAGGTCTGCGAGTTTTAGGACTAAGCATCTAAGTAGCTACTTGCGAAATAATACAATATTTTTGCCCCATAAATATGTGTTTTGAGGTAAAATTGTAACTATATTAAATTCACTTACAGGAAATTCGCGAAAAATAATTATTTGGGGACGTGGCTCTGAGCGCTAGCGAGATTAAAGTATAGAAGTGAAACGATGATCAAGCATTAAAACTAAAATCCACGTGTTTTAGCAATTGCTCTATATCCGAACTAAAATAACAGCCAGTCAAATTTTAGTTGGAACAACTTGTATAAAATTGTCTATAGTGTTCTATAGTGTAGTGCAGTGTTTCTCAACCACTGTGCACTTTAGTGTGCCGCGAAATTCTTGAAATGTGCCGCCAAAATTTAGAAATGCATACAATAAAGTATATTTTGTATTCATTTTAATACAAAAACTAACAGTTAGTGTGCCGGCAAATTTTGAAATTGTTAAAAGTGTACCGCGACAAAAAAAAAAGGTTGAGTGGAGCGGTGAACTAAAACCTAAAAAGTGTTGCGGGCGGACGGATTAGAAAACTTATATGTACCCTTTTAATAGCGTCCTCTGTAGTGTACGTGAATACAGCACCTCAGTGTCAATGTCTTGAGTTATGTTTAAAGAACGCATGGTAATAAGGGCGACCCGTCAAATGCGCCCCGACAAAAACGCCCCGATATATGCGCCGCAACAAATAAATTTAAATAATAAGTAAATACGAGTTATGTAAAATTCTCTGTTTTTATTGATGCTGTGTCTTGCATATATTTCGGCTACTAGCATTAAGTTTTGTACCTTCTTAAGATGTCGAAATTGCTGAGGTGCCCAGATAAAATTGAAAATTTAATAAATTATTGGGAAGACACTTACATCTGAGGTATAAGGCGAAACCGCAGATCAGTTCCAATTTTTTCTATTAACGTGTGGAATATCTCTATCAAACCGGGATTTGCCACGAATGAATATTTCTGCAGAAGGTTGGCATACGGCATTTTAACAAACTATGGGTTGTCATCATCCGCCAGTGTACAAATTTAACCAACATTTTATAAAAGAACAAAATTAAATAGAGGTACAATATGTTCGTTTCCAAGCAGGATATCGGCGACCAGAAGCATTCAAAAAGAAATATGTGCAACTTAAGAGACGCATAAAAATATAAGAGCAAAATTGTAATAGAAATAACATTATAAATTATTTGCGTGGGTTGTCGTTTAATATTGTTGGGGCGTATATGTCGGGGAGCGCCATTGTCGGGGCGCTCATGTCGGGAAGCGCTTCTGTCGGGGCGTTTATGTCGAGGCGGTTTTGTCGGAGCGCAATTGTCGGGTAACCGGTAATAAGGTTTCGCAGTGTTGGTGTTAGGTTAGGGTTGCGAATACGTGTATCATATAGAACACAGCTAGTTATTTATAACTATTTATATTTAATATTTCAATAAACAAATACATAATAAAGCAATAATAAAAAAATAATTAAATATTTGTTTTAAAGGAAACACGAAAAATGAAATATTAACTTAAAATTTCAACGCTTTGCTGATAAGGCTTGACATTTTAATAACTTTAAACGTGAAATTAATCAAATTTATTTTTGACTAAATAATCGGAGACATTTGTATGCAAAGTAAGAAAAAAAAAACAAGATTGTCATCTTAAAAAATAAGGTTCTTGATGATGTAATCCAATTTGAAAGGTCTGATAAATACGGTTTTCATAAACATTACAGAATAAATTTACCACTTTTATCATAAGTAGAAAATTATTCATTTGTCAACATGGTACATAATTTGTAACATTTTACATACGATTATAAATAGTAGGCTTTGTGTAGCTTAATTTAATTGCGTTGAAATGTCATTAAAATATAACCCAATAACTTTAACGATGATTTTTGGTAATTACATTACCTAAAATAATGCAAAACTTTGGAATTTGGTAGTATTAACGGTTAATTAATAGTAAGCAGCGTCTGCATCTAGAGGATTGCCTGAAAAATACAAACTCTTCACTAACACGCGGCGTTTAAATTGCTAAAACTTTTGTACCAAACCATAATAATGACGAATTTTACAAACGACATACCCCAGGTGAGCAGGGTGTTCGGCAGTCAGCTTTACGGATTGTTGGGAGGGCAAAAGTTAGACAAATAAATTAGAACAAAAACCCAATAAAACGAGTAATTATTGTAGCCTACAATATATGTACAATAAGATCCAAGAATTATTTGGAAAATTTAAAAAAAAGAGGTAAAACATATCACATGGGATATCAATTAATTGTCCAAAATACGCTTACCGGGCGACAAACCTACCACATTAAAGTCAACGATAACCTTTGGGGCGTAGGATTTCTTGTTAACAATATCATCAAACACCATCGTCAAATCCTATACTTCTCGAGGAAACATAAAGCATCAACAAACGCTCTCCATCTAGTTCTATATTGTGCTAGCGCCTTTACTTCTCCCTACTTCTTTCTGCTTAACCTGACTTCCTGGATGACTATTCTACGCCACGTAATTTTTAGGCGGCCCCATTTTCTTAAGCGTTGAGGGTTTCAATCAAGATATTCCTTTGTATTATCTCTATCCGGCCTCCTAATTGTATATCCGATTCTTTACATATCCTAATCTGGTTTCCAAGGCGCTCAATTTTGGCTTTTTTTTAAAGCTCCATATTCCATTGGGACAAAATATTTTGAGTACACTTCTCAGACTCTTGCTAATGAATATTTGTATTTGCAATTACTTTCCACGTTTGGCTTATGTAATGAAGAGCTGGTAAAACATTTGATTTAAAAATCCAAAGCTTTATGTTTCGGGAGCTTTTGTTGAATTCCATAAATTGTTGAGCGTGCCGAGCACCTGTCGTGCGTTCCTTATCTGTTTTCGGCATTAGCCCAGCCATCCTATGTTACAAGGCTTCCGAGGTATCAAAAGCTATGTACTGTCTGTTCTTGCCTATCATCTATTTCCAGGTTGCAAAAGGTTGTCATACAACTAAATTGATCATGAAATTGATCGAGAACTACTTTACTACCAAACCTATTAACCTATTAACATCTACGCTTCAACTAGCTCGGCGGAGGATAGAGAAGTAAAGCAAATGTACGAAGATATATCAAAATAAAACAAATAAAAAGTACATTTTAAAATATTAATGGAAGACTCCAACAACAAAATTGGAAAAAGGCTTAATAACAACCCAATATGCACCGGAAATTAAGTTTTGGCGAACGAAAATGCGGGAAGAAATGCTCCTGAACTTTCTCTATAACCACTTCACCGCCGATGAACATGGATAACTCTACAAAAAACGAGATTGGCTTTATTCTAGTCAACAGTTGAAAATTATGCAGCAACGTAAGGGTTCTTAAAGATTTGTTACTGGGACCGGCCCAAGGACCGCCAGAACATGCAAACGGTGTGATCTGAGAAAAATTAACTAATAACAAAATTTAGAATTTAACTAATGACGTGTTAAAAGCCAGCAAAGAAATTCATTTAAAAGAACTAGAAAAGCTTCCAAACTTTGTGCACATTGCAAATATGAAGATAGCAACAAGGGTAATGCGGCGGACACTAAACTAAGTGCAAACACCATTAAATACAAAGATTAAATATAGAAAATAACTAAACAAACTTAGAAGAAATTCCTCAATTAGCCGAAGAATTCTACGCCGACGTATATTCAGCTAAAACACCTTATATGGATACAAAGCGAAATACCAGCGAACTGAATGTTAGATCGGGATGAAAAACTAAAATATCGCTTCACAAAATGATATTCGCTAGTATGAAAAAATTAAATGTACGGAAAAGGATCACATTACGACAGAGATGCTAAAGGGAGGAGTTCGAAGCGCGGTTATAAAAATAGTCCATATCTTGATGAACAAATGCATGGAAAAAAGCAAAATTCTTAAATAATTATACAACGCGAAGTACATAATTTTATTCAAAGGTGATAGATGAAACTTAAAGAACTACCACCCTACCACCCTAAAGGTCTGTAATAGCAAGTATATACCCTATTTACGATAATAATGTTAAATCGGTAGAAGAGTCTAGCATCTGCTACCAAAACAGGCTGGATTTCGTAGGGAATGCAGCACCATAAATTGCAGCACTTACAAACACTCCACACCTCATAAAGAAAAGTACCTGGTATTCTAAAGTTTTGGAGGTCTGAAGAAATGCTTTCGGGTTTTCAGGCCGATGCAGGGAAAATCTCTATCTACAACCTACCCGTGATAAAGTAGGAAAATGCCAGAATGGTGGCTAATACAGAAAGGGACCGAGTAGTTGCCGGGATAAGCAATTAACTTTTTCCCACGGGAAAAGTATAGGGACCCTCTTATTCGGGGGGCAAAAAATAGCCCCCAAAGACGGATGAACCGGAAAATACGGTCAACAGCATAGGATATAGGAGGCAACGGGAAACCACTACATTAAAGATCCCTATGAATATTCCCAGGAAAATTATTATGATGACCAAATTTAATTGTAAATTAATATCGATAGTCTCAATTTCCCCAATTGGATGTTCGGGAGAAAAGTACTTAATGAAGAAATATAACAAGATTAATGACAGTTTTAGAAAAATAGGAACATGGAACGTAAAAAGCTTATACCAATAATAAAAAATACACAATCTAATATCGAAAATGCAGCGAATGAACGTGGAGATCTTAGGGATCAGTGACGTACAATGGTGAGACTTTGGGGAGTACCCTATCAATAACTATTACATATATTACTCAGGAGGATATGATGTTCAACATAGATATGGATTAGCCATAATATCAGACAGTCTTTTTTAAATGTTGTGAACCTATCAAACAGAACCATACAACTCCGTTCCAGAGCAGGCAGAATAAACATCACACAAATATATGCAATATATGCAACCACATCAGAAAAAAGCGAAGAAGAAATGAAGGAATTCTACAACCAAAAACGAAATTATGGAAATGGTGAAAAACTGCGATATTACCATTATTCTGGGGGACTTTAACGCTAAAGTAGCGAAAGGATACATGGAGAAATGTGTGGGGTCATTTGCTCTGGGAGAAAAAGATGAGAGAGACAAAAAACTTATTGAATTCTTCCAGATGAGATTTTAACTACCAAAATGTAAAATTTATACTTGGACATTTTCGGATTACACCACAGACAATACAGTACGAAACCAAATTGATTGCATCCCAATTTATAAAAGATATTGGAACGCTATTTTCACAGTAAAAGCGTATTCAGGGGCAAATGTGGAATCTGATCATAACCCCATTATAGCTACCCTACAAGTCAAAAAAGGAACGAAAATTTAAACTAAATACAACTATGATCCGAGAAGACAGTGGGAAAATATGCAGCGACGTAAGGGATCTTACAGATTTGATATTGTCAGTGTTAAGACAAACATCAACAAAAATCTCATTCAAATTATACAAAAAGACGTAAAGGATAGAAAAGTTAATAAGGCATGGGACAGCATAAAAGGAGCAAAACTGGGTGGAAGCAACAACGAATTAAAAAACAACACTCAGTCTCTCACAGAACAGTGGATAAAAGACGAAATCCTGATACTCGTAGAAAATAGAAGAAAATATAAAGGGCAGGAGAGAGATAAAAACAAAGAAATGCAA
>JARJDX010013735.1:0-26039 GCA_030264735.1 Gymnusa sp. GC000175
TAAGGTATGTGTGCAAAATTTTATTCAATTTGCTGATTATCCCTAAAAGATATGATTAAAAAAAGGTTTTTTTTTTTAAACTTTGACACCCTGTATCTTTGTTAGGAAGCGAGTAAGAGGCATATATGCTTTGTGTTTTTAACTCAGAATGAGAAGGAGAATATTGTGTTAAAATTTTCAATGTTAAAACTGATACACCCTGTATAACGCAATAAAAATATTATCACTTTTCGAATAAATAATGTGTTTAATTCGGAAACTAAATCCGGCGCGCTCTTATTGAGACACACTTTTATAAAAATATTTCTGATTTGTCTATATCGACTTTGCTCAACTTCGGCTAGAAGAATTCGCAGGTTTGTAGAACATGCAAACCTGCGACTGCTATGACTTTACTTTGCGTTTTTATTTATAAATAGGTTCATAATAATTAATTTACAAAAGTTTCTTTATTAATTTGCAAAAACTATAATGTTGTTCAAGAGAAGGCAATTAAAGAACCATAAATTATATTTATGAGAAGAAACTAATTGCATCTTATATCCAATTTGATCTCGGTTTTATCAACATTTGCTTAATAATTTAAAACAAAAAAATTATTACATGATTAAAAACAGGTTTACTGTAGGGGTCGAACAAAGCATTTAGTTGTAATCACTAACAAACATTAAGAATATTTTTAAACTAAAAATCAAGGTAATTAATTATTTTTGAATCCGGAACTACCTGAATATTCTTTGCTTTCATTTAAAAGGTAAAAGAAAGTAACAAAAATTTGGACTGATTTCTGGCTGAAAATCACTACCAAAAGTAGTGGTTTATTGGTTACGTTAGGTTCGTTTTTTGAAAATATTTCGTAAAATATCAAGTTAATAAATAATTACAAAAGCGCACAAAGTTAAATTTGCAACAAATTTTCTTATTATTATTTTTTCAAAATTATACTTTTTAGTATTTTTATTTTCATTTATGAAGAGAATGAAAGTATAGAAATCGCGAAAATTTTCGAATTAAAGATTTTTGCGGAAATATCCGTTTTTGACTCCTCTCATTCAGAAAAAGTTGTTTTCGAAGTGGTGTTTGTGTCTCTCCGCTGCCCAGAAGTCCAAACTGATTGTCCTGGAAATTCATATTTAAGCTCTTCAAAAAATCGAGAGGTTCCACTGTAGTGGTACTTTTTTTGGTCAGGTTTTTCGGTTTTTTGCAAATATTTCAAAAACTATCAAGTTTGTGGGAAAAAAACCTGAGTACAAATGTATTTAGCATTAAATTAGCATTTTTTTTTTCAAAATTTAACATTTTAAGAACTCATCCTTGATCGTTGCTAATCAACATTTTATTAAATCTATTTCCATCATCTATCAGAGACATACTGTCATTATAATCAACTGACAATTAATAAAATAGGTTATGTATCATTAAAAAATGACTTATGTCACCACTTACTATCGGAGTTATTGCCAACATACATTTCAATGAAATGAAGTTGGAGAGACATACTGCCAACCTAATTGGCTAAAAATTAATGAAATATAGTTATGTTTCTATTCAAAGTAACGGATATGTTTCATATTCATAAATGAAAGTCGTGTGGTGACCACACCTCCATTTTTTTTAAATTATAATTAAAAAATTTAAAACTTAATATTTGGATAATAATCATTAAAAAATACTTTCAGATTTTTTGCGCCTATATTATTTTTTTCCAAAAGTTCCATCCTAAATTTGAAACATTTTTTAACATTTCTCACCTAGATAAAAGCCGTGACAAGCACTGATAAACGCGAAATGGTCTACCTTTCTTAGTTGTACAGTTTTAGTGTTTTCTATAAAATTCTCTTTACTACTTAAACCCTCAAGCTCCAAGTAAGACTATCCATATATTTTAACAAATTTGTTTAATATTTAAAAATAAGAAAAGTCATAAAAAAACTTTATTTGCATAGGTTTATTGAAATTGCCAATTTACTAAATTGATCCATTTCCTTAAATTAATAATTCCGATAATTTTATATTTATAGTGTACTTCTAATGTAAATTTCTTAATTACGTATAGTATGGGTCTTGATTTTCCAGTATTCTCATATCCATATAAACGTTTTTCCTCCATGTGCCTCTTCCCCGTGTAACGCTCTGTTATGTAATAGCAGCGCACCAAGTAGAGTTACAACTTACAAGACGCATAGAATATGGTTCTCGGAAGGATTCCTCATTCTTCTCATATACACACCATAATGTGGCTGCGGTTAGGTTACGGTATATGAGCAGACAAGTGAGTTGGTGCGCGATTTTGATGTTGAAGTAGTGCGCGCTTCGAAGCCTTCGCAGTCGCTCAAACTTACGTGTGATCTGTGGAAATTCGCGCTTTCCTTATATAGATCACTAATATTGGTGCACTCGTGGGTGGCGAATAACATTGCGATAACCGGTTTATCGCGATTTTGTAATTTTTTTCTGTTTTGCAATCATGGTGCTGCTTTTTGATGAAGGATGGTTGTTGTGACTTCTACGGAAATTTGTATTCCTGTAACTTATCATCAACAATATTTAAGAGGAAGGTGTGTAAAAAGTCTATTATAATTAATTTTAGGATTAGATTTTTTTTTGTAAATATTATTTATGGTAAGATAAAATGATTTCATTAAGTATACAAATATAAATTTACGGGAACTATCCATGTTTTTGTATTAATTTAATAAATTGGACTTCATTTACATACAATTTTTGTATTATTTTTAATTGCTCTAACTTTTAAATGGCGTAAATATTATTATTGAAACATATGTAAAGGCATCCACTGAAAAGATATTTTTTAATTAGCTTTCAACTGTTTTTAGTAATCAAAATATCTTAATTAAACTTGTATTAACGAAGAAAAATAAGTCACAAAAATTTTTGATTTTTGCTGAGTCTTCCTACATAAAATAATTAGGTTGCAAAGGGGTATCCGTATGTCTGCCTCAATCGACTGACACCATTGGCCTTAAACAAAAATTTAGATGTTCCAGTAATTTTTAGCAAATATTTAAAAAATTATGAGGTATTCTAATATTTGAGTAAGAAAGTGTTTTAAATTAAATAACCACAAAAAAACCATAAAAGAAGTGATAATTGACATTCTGATCAGCTGATGAAAAAAGAAAGAAAATTTGCGGGTACTCATTGTCAAACATTGGTGAATGAAAGTCGTGTTGTGATCACACATCTATTTTTTATTGCTGATTTGGTGTATGATCATTATACAATTATAATCTTTGGGTTTTTTTACCGAAATTATAATAAATTCGTTTACTTTTATGATTTTGGTAAAAATTTAATTGAATTTTAAATTTTAAAATTGCTTTACATTAGGATATATTTTCATTTTCCGCTTAACACCATCTGAGAAAAACTGTTGCAATTATCAACAATTTCACTTGGTGACTTGTGCAGAATTTGCATAGAATCCATACATAGTTAATAACAGATAAAATATGAGTGACCCATTTGTGCCAAAAGCAATTGATTAATATGCTTGCCAACTGATAAAAACAAACATTTTGCCACATGGATTTCATAAATTTAGTTTTCATTTTATCATGAGAAAGTATCGTTTTAACATAAATCAAAAAGAATTTTGCTCATTTAAAATATGTATTTATAAACTTATAAAAGTTTTAAAATTGTTTTAAAAAAGGTTTAGGAAGCAAAAACTTTTCTTTGCAAAGAAGTTCTCATGAAAATATGTATTAATAAAAAAATTCTTTTTGATTAGTCTGATTTTATTACATTAATAATTAAAGATTTGCAAACGCAATCTGTCGGCAATATGTTTTAAAATTTTTGAGGAACCCAAGGATACACTTGCTGTATCCTGTAAAAATTTCAAGACCCAAAGTGCTAAACGTTTTTTTTTAAATTAGCCACCTGCAAATTACATATTTTTATGCCAATAACCTGAATTAAAATTTTTTGTGTAATACTAGTGACGTCAAGTTTTAAAAACTATTCATTTATTTTTAGTTTTTCATTTGCTACTCCACTTAGAAGTCAACTTTTTTTCAAAATGAACCACCAAATATGTGCCAATTTTTTTCCCAATGTAAAACGCCCGCAATGACAGTTTTGGTTTGTGAGAGTTCTAGGCATGTGGGGGCGTTTTATTTTCACTTTTTCAAACAGTTATATTGTTTCGGTGATAATATCCTAGATTTTGTAGCATAGATGTAGCGGTTATACCATATAGCATATACCATATTTCTTAACTCTATTCTACAGGATTTGCCAAAATTATTGCACGTAAAATTAAAACGCGCGATTTAAGAAGCGATATTTTAGGAATATCTCGATGTGGGCATATGGTTGTTGTTCGGTTGTTGAAGCACTTTAAATGCTAGTATGTATATGAAAAAATGTTGATTAACGACTACCGACTTTTTACATTATCGCTGCTCACGTGCATTTGTTTACGCGCGCTCTGTATTTAAAATCTATGTAGTATAGAATTAAATTAGGGACAAAATTTGTTCTATCATTATTTTTTCTTTTTGAGAATTTATTGTTCACTCATCTGATAAAATTCTGTTATTTTTCTGCGAAAAGTGACGGAACACTTTGGTGGCCACACCGCTATTTTTAATATACCCATGTAGTCAAATATTTTTT
This sequence comes from Gymnusa sp. GC000175, assembly GCA_030264735.1. NCBI lineage: Eukaryota > Metazoa > Arthropoda > Insecta > Coleoptera > Staphylinidae > Gymnusa > Gymnusa sp. GC000175. The sequence goes on from JARJDX010013735.1 coordinate 4,645, forward strand.
AATAAACTTACTGTTGTCTTGGAAATTATGGTAAGAAATATTTATGTAAATTTTAATGACTTAATTTATACATTAGAAAATTTTAGATATTCAATTACTATAAGTAATTATTTCGACTTTAAAACCAACTGTTTGATCCCATTAAAAAAAGAACGGTCCGTTATTTGTTTTAAAAAATCGTTTGATTAAAATATTTTTACTTCTTTTAAAATTTTGTTCGAATTACAGTATTTTTTTTAATTTTTACGATTAATTGGATCAATGGAGTCATGTTTAAATTAGGAGTTATATATTTTCAAATATTTTATGCTCTTTTATTAACGCCATATCCGTTATTTTTCAACGAATATTAAAATTGGGTACATCAAATTATATGTTACCTACTCCTCTACATTCTAACGTCAAGCAATTTTATGTAACTAACTATTTGCGCATAGGTATAGTCATTTGTTTAATTTTAAATAGTAACCCCCATTTTTTAAATTTTATTTGGTTATATCTCATTCTGAATTGAAAATTGTATTAAAAGAACGCGCTTTAATAACAAAATTTTCATATAAAATATCATTTGAAGTAATGAAAATTGGTAACTCGTGTATCAAACAAATAAAATTTAGCCATGGAAAGAGAAAAAAGTGAATTGCGAATCACGTCAAAGTGATTTTTAGAAACGAAGGCAAGATTAAGCAAAATGCATTTTAACGTAACGACTGCATTTTTTCTTTTTCCATGGCCAAATGTTATACGTTTAATGCACTACTTAAGTTGCATTTCTTTATTTTACAAGAAAATTTTGTTTTAAAAGTGTGTATGCAAATAGTTAATGTTACAAATTCGAATTGTTAATACGAATTTATAGATTAGTGATGCCATTAACATGGACCACTTGATTACCAATAACATACATTTTTTTTAATTCCAAATATTTAAAAACGAGATCGCGGATAGATTTTTAATGACAAAGTTTAAATTTTGTTAAAATTAGTTCTCGTGTACGTTAATAATTTAAGATGTTTCTTACAACAAAAAATGAAGGTGTGGTCACCACACGACTTTTATTTACGAATTTTACACATATCAGTTACTTTTAATATAATTATATTTCATTAATTATCAGATAATTAGGTTGGGAGCATGTATCTGCAACTTCATTTTGTTGAAATGTGTGATGGTTAATGATTCCGATAGTGGCATCAGTCATTTATTTCTGAATTATTTATTTATTTATTTTATTAATATGAGTTCTTAAAATGTTAAATTTTGAAAAAATGATATAACAAAATTTATGTTTTTTCATAAACTTGATAGTTTTTCAAATATTTGCAAAAAACGAAAAACCTAACCATTAAACTACCAATTCCGGTTGGTGGATTTCGGCAAAAAGTCACTGGAACCTTCCAATTTTTGTTAAAAGCCTAAATATATATTGCAAGGCCGATTAGTTTAGCCATCTGGGCTTTAGAGAGGACACAGACAGACATACGCACATACGTATGCCCCATACACATACATCACTTCGAATTTCGAAAACACCTTTTTCTGGATGAGGGGAGGACAACTGATATTACCTCAGAAATTTCGAAAATTTTTGCAATTACTTTACTTTTATTTACTTTGTAAAATTAAATTACCTCATTTAGCTTTATAGTAAAAATTCGATAAATGCTTTTAACGCAACAAATGACGTTTGACAAATTTAACGATAAATGCTAAAATACATATTTGATATCCCAACCGTATCAAAATAGCCAGAAAACAATTATCTACAGAAGCAAAGGGCTCAAACTAAAAATTTTTAAAATGTGTAAGGCAAATAAAAGCATATTTTCCGTTATATGGACCACAAAAAAATTTTACCCCGAAATTTATAACTGCAACATTTTCGCTAAAAGCAACTTTTTCTAACAAAAACTTAATTTTTATTTATTTTCTTTTAAATTATTTGCATTAACATCAAAGCGATTACAAATAATTTGAATCTCACCCAATTATTATAATTAACTGACGCATAATAAATATGTATGTATTAGTTATTATATAAATAAATATATTTTATAAGACGAGCATATTTCTAATTTTTTTATTGCATATAACGATGCTCTATAATTTGTTGCGCATATGGTGTGTGCAAAATTAAATTCCGTAAGTACTTTATATTACGTGCAATATAAAATTTGAATTTGGATGCTAAATATAAACAGTCTCCAATATGCTATGACTTAATGTTTTATTTATATATCGTCATTTAAATAATATAAATGGGAAATGTTGTTTAATATGAATGAGACCATTTAAATTAACTTGCGCCAGAAACAATTGATTGCTGGTTGAATCATGGGCAAAATTTATTTGCATTTATCCTTGTGCTGCGCCCTAAAGTTTGTTTTATTATAAAGAAAATAAAAATCTGCAACTGTTTTCCAAATCCGTATAATCTTCTCTAATAAATTTAAAATTTATTACCAAGAAAAACTAATATTAAGCAGTAATTAAAAATTAAATTATTGAGTTATAAATTTTGATTTTTAATGTAACTCGTTTAAAAACAATGTCACTCAGTTTCATAATCTTTTATTGATTAAGAAACGTGTGCTATATTTAGTAATATACAATATGTAAAAAATAAGAAAGCAAAAATGTTCTCAGAAAAAATTATTGCAATTAAATATAAAAATGACACGTAAAAATTGTTGTATTATAAACATTTGTAGCAGGCCTACGCATGACAAATAAAGCTCCTGGAGGAAATTATTTTAAATATTATTGCATTTAAAGTAACTCTGTGTTGGCATAATTTTGAGTATTTTGTCCCCTTTGTACTTCTTTAATAAAAAAAAAAAAAAAATATATACCGGGTGTCCCATTTTAATCTTTCCAGCGGAATATCTCGAGAACAGTGCTGCTTCCAATCGAGACAGGTGCCGAATGAAAACTTTAATGGTTTGGAGGGGGACATCTGATTGTTTAAAAAGTTTCACCCCCCGACACCCAGGGGAGTGGAAAATGGGGGTAACTTTAAAATGTTAAATGGGAACCCCTATTTTTTATTGCAGATTCTAAAAGAGCGTCAAAAACTGTAGGTTTTATTCGAGAATTTTTTTTTATTTGCTACAGGTGGCGCTGTAATCACCAAAATTTGTTTTTTTTTGTGGAACATAAAATTACGGTTTGGATGGTAATTTATGATTAAAAATGGCAAGACCGTTTAAAATAAGCGCTCTTTCAACTCCCTGGAGGTGGGGGAGTGATCAAAGTATGATACCTCCAAAAATAACCCAAAATTTGTAAATTGAAAATTCGCAACTAACGCTAGACTAAAAAGTTTTGTTTGAATAATACATAACCAAAGTAAAATTAACAACTGAACGACCTTCCGGCGCTTTTCAATGACGAGTCGCTTCAAAAGCCATTTGGATTCATAATAATCCTCTTAACTTGAATCGCGAGCTTGGTTTAGAAATCGTCAAAACCTGGAAATATTTGTTTTCATCATTAAATTCCCATACCCAATCGCATACCCTTCGTCGCAAAACACGCGACTTAAATCCGAAAGTAAGAAAACTTACATCGACCTCAGTCGCGAAAGTTTAAATTCTAAAATAGTATAAGTAAAATTTAATTTTCTTTAAGTCAATGACCTTAATGTAGCAGATAAATCTATTTTTATTATATTAACCCTGCGAGCCTAGTAGTCCCTTGACTTGACTTGTTCCAATTTTTTCTATCTTTCGTTTTATCTTGTTTAGGTCTTCTACTTCGGGCTTCCGCCTCTCTTTTGGTCTTTCTCTATAGTACTCGTCAGTATAATTTTTGGTATCCTCCATTCTTGAGATATGCCTAATCCACCTTATTATCTGTGCATTAATGACTCCAGTAATTTTTGCCTCGTTGTAGAACTCTATAAACTTCTAATTTGTTCTTTTTTCCCACATTCCTTTTATTATCCCTCTTAGTACCTTGCTTTTTTAGCCATCCTTAATCTTCAGACCTCACTTCCAAATACTACCAGTGGTTTAATAGCAGTTTTATTTAAATAAACCTTTTTTGAATGTGAAATTTTTTTAATATGTGGTTAAGAGCTTATTTATTTCCAACAGCCAACCTTGATTTTAGTTCTTCTAGCTTCCTTGTAAAAATTGTGCCTAGATAGTAAATCGTTTACCTTTCTCGAAATTGTATGTTTTTTCGTCACTTATTTTCACCATTAACTTGGCTTCTTGGGTGAATATACTACGTCCATGTCATGTATTTTGCTTTGTCCTCATTAACCTCTAGATCTATTTTTTCTGCTGTCTTTCCTAGCAGCTGCAACTCCTGCAAACTTTTGCGGTACTATATATGTATCATCCGCAAAGGTTAAAACATTGGTACTTTTTAGTTGTACAGTATGCAGAGTAAGTGTACTTTACACAAAAAGCACCATATTGGCATGTTGAACTACCGTGTCTAGTGCCATAATAAATAAAATAGACGACAGCAGTTCTCTTTTACTAAGGCCCACTTTTTATCAAATTTGTCTGATGTTATTTCTTTTACTTTTACTCGGAGAATGTATCTTGCAAAATCAATTTTACCATATCTTTTTGCTTGTAATTTCCTTTATGCAAAGTAAATGAAAGTACCTATCGTAATCGATAGGTACTTTCCTCTCATTCAGAAAAAGTTGTTTTCGAATTGGTGTCTGTCTGTGTCCTCTCTACACTATTTTAAGAACTCATCCTTGTTCGTTGCTACGGAACGTTTTATTGAATTTACGCCCATTAAGAAGCAAAGACATACTGTCATTATAATCAACTGAGAGTTGACAATTCATGAAATAGGAAAAGTAACGGATGCCACTATCGGAGTTATTGCACTTTACCATTGCCAACATACATTTCACAACAAAATGAAGTTGCAGGGACATACTGCCAACCTAATTGGCTGATAATTAATGAAATATCGTTATGTATTAAAAGTATTGGATATGTTTTAAATTCGTTAATAAAAGTCGTGTGATAACCACACCTCCATTTTTATACATATTTTGTACGTTTAGTAGTTAAATTGAAACTTTGAAATACAATAATTTTAATTGTACGTATGGAATAACTATTACAAAGAAGGTTTAATGAAAACAAACTATTTTAAAAATGTATTCCTTCAGGATTGCACAGCTATACTCACTTTGTAAATTAATACATGTAAAATTAGTTTTTAAGTAAAAAATATTTAAATGGCTAATAGAAACAGCATTTTTAACATTGATTTTTGCTGAAATTCTCTAACCAGAAGTGGTTATGTTTTTTGTTTAAATATTTTAAAAATTATCATGTTTGTGTAAAAAAAACGGAAGTGTTTAAAATTATATTTGGAAGTTTTGTTCGTATCATTTGTTTAAAATTTATCTATTTAAAAACTCACATAACTTTTACTTAAAGCACATTTTTTAAATGAAAATAGGTGGCGCAGTAAACGCAAAAAAACTTTTTCGCAAGATTTATTTTTTCTGCGATTATAGCGCCACTTGCGATACGATTCCCCCCTTTGAGGTGGAGTAAGAGACAACTGTAAATTTTCAATAATCACCATTTTTTATTGCAGATTCGGATTTTACGGAAATAAATACATACCTACATAAATTTTACTATTAACATTTTTTTGTAATCATTGTAGGTAGCGCTGTAACATTAAGAAAAAACATTCTTGCGGTATTTTTTCATTTATTACAGTGCCATTTTAGATAATTACAAAAACATCTTTCAAGTATTAGTTATTTTTATCTGAAAAATCTGAATTTACAATAAAAAATGTAGGCTCCCACTTAAATTTTCAAAGTTGGCCCCTTTACACCTACAAGGGGGAAAGGGGGAAGTTTAAATTTAACCTAGCTGAATAGTTTTTTTTTAAATATTAAATACGTTAGAAAAGGCAGAAAGGCCATAGCTGATGGCTATGGAAAGTTCAAAATAAAATGAAATGTTAAATATATCATGTAATATTATGTAATACAGTATGCTTGTTACTACCACGATTAAAAACGTATTTTTTGTTTTTGTAATGAAAAGTGTATTTGACTGTTGCCAGACTTTTTGTTCAACCTGTATAAAACAAAATGGAGGTGGCCACCAAACGACTCATTTCCGTATTTTAGACATGTTTGTCACTAACAGAAACACAACCATATTTTGTAAATACAGAATGGCATTTATGTCTCTGCAACTTCTCTTTGTTCCTTTGTTGAATTACATATTTAAATTGTATTGTAAAAAAACATGATGTTTATGGTCCTAGAGCCAAAAATTTAGGTCGCATTAAGAAATACAAAAAATTAAAAAAAGGTAATATCCTGCAGAATCAGTATATGACTTCTTAAGTTGCAATGTTACAGTCTAGCTATTCTAAAGATAGTTATATGATGTTATTGCACTTTTTCTTTACTTAATTTCCATTGTATGGTTTTAAAATTGATATGTAAAATACAAATCACCATTACTTTGGTTATGCATTTTAAAATATTTAAGTGGAAAGCTGTAAGTAAGCTTACTAAAGGTGATTCAGGGTCAAAAAAATTCTTTCTCTTAAATTATTGATGGAATAGAAATTGTTTATAATCTTCTAGGAAGTTCTACTTACATCTATAATTTTCTTATTACCAATCTGTTGCGGCCATATAACCCATAGGTTAGGAGGTTATGTAATCATATTGTTTACAAGGTAACATTAAATTTGTAAAACATGCTGGACAAGGCTGTACTTTATTTTTAAAACAATACATTTGATTTTTAATTATTTTTTTATATATAGATAATTTGATAACAAATTTATTTTTAATGATCAACAATTTAGAAGGAATTAGATAAGTTAATCCTTAACAATTTAAAAGGAGAAAGCATATATATTTTTTTTAATTTTTAATTATGTAGAAAACATAACTTCTATTTTTATAAAATATCAATATCTTAAAGCAAAAGCCCCTTAGGAGAATACAGATTATCAGAATTTCTTAGAGCATGGAGATTAGTTTACTTTGAAACACTATATCAATCTATTACACATTTTTCATTTAAATGAACTCTTCTCTTTCTTCACCTTTTTAGTTAAACATAAATTAAACAAGAATGAAGTAAAGCTGCACATTGTTATTTGTTTTTAAATTAAAGCATAAAATAAAAGGCGCGTCGTGGCGCCGTGGCTTATTATTTAAAGTTAAAAGTTACACACCCGACTTGTTCTGGGTTTTTTAGTTTTCTCTGTGAAATAAGTATCTAATGTGCATAAAAGAGCATTAAAAAGTATATTGTATACATATTTCTTATCAATAGCTTTATGTACAAATAGATGCAAAGAAAAATATTATAGTATACATATACAATATTGTTACTTTGGAGCTAGGTTATTTTAACAAAATTTTTCTTTTATTTAATTAACTATGCAATTTTGTATTTTTAAGAATAATTTTTTTCAAAAAATTCCTAAAGTTATCCCCTACAATCCTACATTACCCACAAATGGGGTAAGAGAAGCCTCCCATTTTAGTTCTTCTAAATAAATAGCCCTCTTAAAAATATTAAAAGCGTGCTTTTGGTTTTTTAATTGGAAGTATATTTCTAGAGATATTTGACCGTTTTCTGACTTTTTGTCCAAGTAAGGAACATTTTTGTATTTGTTTAGAAACATACTAAAAAATTTATTATCTCAGTGTAAAATTGTTCCACAAAAAACATACAGAATAAATTTCAGTACTAAACTTAATTTTTTTATTACACAAAGATAAATGTAAGATAGAAATTGCACAATTATAAAACTACCCATAAAAAATATAATATGGGAATTATGTTCGGTGTTTTTTATGGAGCGGAGGCAAATATCTGCTCATTGACCTTTATGCAAATTTTTAAGTATTAAATTCTTTCAAATTTATAGCCCAATAAAAATAAAAAAATATATAAATTATAATTATGGTTTTGAGCAGATAATCCATTTTAGATATTTGTCAAGGATAATTAGAACTTTAATTTAAAGTAAGTTAAATTGCAATTATTTACTAATTAAAAATACATAAATTTTAGGTCGCCCTTTTTCTTGAAAGTTTTGCCACCACAGTTGTGTATGACTGAAAATGTTTGTTTTTTTGTCATCTTCAAATGCAGTTAAAATTTAAATAATTTAACTATTGTAAAATATTTACACACTGCATTTAGGCGCAATTGCTTTAATTTTTGGGTTTTAAAACTTCAATTTTCAATAAAGTGAATATAATTTGATATTTTTAAACGATTTGATAAGAGCTTTAATGGTTTTATTTAGTAATATAATTTTATGTTGCAACAATAAAAATATTTTAAAAGTATTTTCTTGCCTTGAAATTTATAGACAATCCAAAAATGTTTTTGACGATAAACAAAAATATCCATTAATTTTGATCGAAACAACCATATTTCAATAATTATCAGCTTATTATATTGGCAGTATGTCTGCAACTTTATTTTGTTGAAAGGTATGTTGGAATTAATTACACTGGTGTCACTTTTGAGCGATACATAAACATATTTCATTAATTGTTAACTGATTATAATAAAAGTAAGTCTGCAACTTGTTGGGAATAATTTTACTAACTTTGTTGATTAGCAACAAAGTATAATGATTTGTTATGTATGTATGGAACTGTTTTTGAGCGAGAGCTCTCGCTTTGGGGTGTAGACGGAGTCTACTTTCAGCCTAATCTTTAATGGGTTCCACGACAATTCGTCAACAGACTTTACGTCAACGACATTTGGTATACAGACATTTGGTCTACCGACATTTGGTATACCGACATTTGGTCTACACGACATTTGGGCTACACGACANTAAAATCTCAACACTAAAACCTCAACATTTATTTTTTAAATTGCTTGGCATAAAATAAAAAATATATTTATGTAGACTAAATGTCGGTATACCAAATGTCGCGGTAGACCAAATGTCGTGTAGACCAAATGTGCGTGTACCAAATGTCGCAGTACACCAAATGTCGGTAGACCAAATGTCTGTAGACCAAATGTCGTTGACGAAAAGTCTGTAGACGAATTGTCGTGACCCCGTTTTTGTCTGCTAATACATAAAAGCAAGGGACCTACTATTTAATGTGGGTTGCGAACCACTAAATTGGGAAAGTTATCCTGGGGCAAGTCCCCTCAGTGGTTGGCCTTCTGAGGGGGAAGTGGTCGTAAAATTCCGATGTTGGTTTTTTCAGGATTTGAACTGGACCTTTAGCTTAGCAGGCAACGCACAGCCCGAATAAGCTACGACCACTCCTTATCATAGCTATTTAAAGGATATAAACAAGCATCCCACTTTCTATGCCACTGCCGACTATCACATATTTAAAACTTTAACACACTGTTCCTTTTCGGGTGTCCACAATGTTGGACTTTGAAATAACCTTATAAATATGGTTCGAAACTTCACATAAAAAGTTGACGTTATGGGCAGTTCCTTAATGTTACTGAAACCATTTATATTTTGGTATTTTATATATTAAAAAAGTTTCTAACATGTCTTGCAGGCACAGTCCAGAATCCCGAAAATCAAAATCTCTACAGTTAAAATTATAGACAATTAAATAAAAGAAGTTCGACGCACCTAAAAAATGTGAAAGCTCAAAAGACGGGAAAAATTTAGCTGTACTCATGTTGCCCTATATTATAAAACAGAAGAATTTCAAAAAGAATAGCGTAATGTCGAAAATAGTATAAAGTATATTATTCGTAACGAAAAAACGTGCATAAAAATGCAATTAACATTTTGTTTGCCAATTAATATGTTTCCATCTTTGTCGTCTGTGAGTCTATTTATAGGTTTGGACTTGTAACTTCTTGTATCGTTCATAATCTTTCACTATAATATTTTTGTATTGCATTTATTCTCATTACCGGGATTTTGCCCTGTCGGGATTTTGAACCGTCGGGATTTTGACCATCATCCGTCTCTGCAGCAGTGTTAACGATTAGGCCTCGAACAAATTTTATCTTCTAAAGATATGGGCATCCATTAGCTAAAAGAGAAAATTTATCAGTGCGTTTAGGAGATAGACAATTTGCAATGAATTATTTATCAATATACCATATTTTTCTGGTTGCTATCCGGTCCAGATGTTGGACACCATCTTGACAATCATGACTTGCTGGACTGCTGCATGGAATAGCTCTATGCTCATCATTTAGTGCCACGATCCAAGATCTTTACCCACAATATTCATCTTTTACCTACGCTGTGCTTTTCAGCTATTTTTCCTTGTAATACGGACTGTAATAATTTGTATCTCGGTTCTTTCCCCAATATATTCCCAGGTACTCGAGTTTTCTTATTTAAATTCTTACTAGGACCTATTTGCATTTACTCATTCTTAGAATAATGTTTTTATTTGTAATAAGATACCCTGATCATTCTTCTACAGAGTCACATTTCAAAGCTTTTAGTTTTTCGCTTAATGCCACAAGCTCCATTTCATAAAACAGAATAGAGAAAATATAATAACGGAGTAATCTCACTTTTTTTGAAATACTTGGGTCTTTATACCTTGCTTCGTTTTATCGCAATGGTAAACATAATGCAATTTAAAAACTGTTAATGCTAATTGCCTAATGCAACATAGGGGTATTGGTACTAACAGGGTCTATTGGTGGCGCTGTTAACTCATCAATATGGCCGCCGCTGGTTACATTTAAATGTAGAAATGTACATTTAAACATTGTATGAATGGGCGCATCGTATTATTTTCGATTTGTTGAAATCATAAACAATGTAAACTATTTACGCAACGTTTTATATATTTATTATAGTTCATTATGTTCCTTTTGGCGTGACATTTTTTACCACGGAACGTCAAATTTTTTAGTACACTAAAAATCCGCATGCTATTCTGTAAGTCCCAATAGCTATTAAGAAATTTCAAAACAATTTTTGTTTTTGTTTTTAGACACTCCATTAGTTTCCTTAGCGGAATCAAAACGTTTTATAGTTGATTGCATGGTGGCAATAGGAACACCTAGAAACCATGCTGAAGCACTTGGAGCACTTCTTGTGGAAGCTGACTATCGTGGACATTACAGTCACGGCATGAATCGTTTAGGTTTTTAATATTTTCAACTTATCTCTAATTACACGATTAATAATTAATTTTATAGAAATGTACGTGGACGACGTAAGAAGTAATATCTGTGATAGCAAAGCAACGCCTGTGATAATTAAAGAAAGTCCTGCGACTGCTTGGGTAGATGGCAAAAATGGATTGGGTGCGGTGGTTGGAAATTTTTGCATGGACTTGGCCATTAAAAAAGCAAAGGAAGTAGGAGTTGGATGGGTTACAGCAAAAGGTATGCTTTATTTAATGTAAAATGATAGTAGCTATTTCTCGTATGCGATTTTATCACGTGGCTGACGCCATCCTTTTACTTGAGCGTTTTATATATTATTTTTTCTCCTGTCGTTTAAGTAATTTAATAGGCGCAAATTAAAATTTGGTTATGTCATAAGTCATTAGATTACTATACGAATGGGATGAAAGTTTAGCGCATACAGTTAGTTTACAGTCAATTAACGTGAATATAAATTTGTTTTATTAATAGGATCTAATCATTATGGAATAGCTGGTATGTACACATTACAAGCAATAAATAATGGTCTTCTTGGAATGAGCTTTACAAATACGTCTCCCTTTATGACACCTACGCGAAGCAAAAAAGTAAGTTTTTGCAGAATAACGTTAACTATCTTTTAATCAAAAAAAAAAAATTTTTTTTAGGCTGCTTTAGGAACAAATCCAATTTCACTTGGGGCACCAGCAAAATCCAATGATTCATTCGTACTTGATATGGCAACAACCGCAGTTGCTGTTGGGAAGGTAACACATTGGCAATATTAGTAGGTAGTAAAAGAAAGTGTTATAATCAAGAAAATTTTCGAAATAGAGTTGTTTGTGGGAAATATCCGTTTTTTGCATTTCTCATTTGGAAAAAGTGGTTTTTAAAGTGCTGTCTGTCTATCTGTATCCTGTGTATTTGTTTCCTTTGTACAGAACAGACTGCTAAACTTCAAAATCCATGTTTAAGTTTAAAACAAACTTGGGAGATTCCTGTGATTTTTACCTGACATCTACGAATCAGAAATGGTAGTGGTAGAACTGGTTAGGTTTAGTGGTCTATGTGTGGTACACATTTTCTTATTGGGTGTGACCACATCTCCATTTTTTTAAGATCTCTTTAATGCCCACTTTGAAAGTGGCGACCAGCTCCTTATATTTTATTTATTTATTTATTACAGATTGAAATACAAAGAAGAAAAAATGAACCAATTCCCCAAGGTTGGGCCATGAATTCGAAAGGAGAAGTTACCACCGATTCAAACACCGCTTTCCAAGCAGCATCTTTAATGCCTTTAGGTGGTGCTGAAATAAATTCCGGATACAAGGGATACGGTTTAGGGATGTTGGTAGAAATATTTTGCGGAATCCTTGGAGGAGCAACTTACGGTCCAAATATACGTAAATGGGGAGATACTAAAACTATTGCGGACTTAGGACAAGGATTCGTTGCCATTGATCCAAATTGTTTCGCGCCAGGTTTTGAAGGAAGAATGTCCGATCTCATGGATTATATGCGTAATATGGAACCAGTGCGTAAATAACGTTTAATGATTAAATCCGTTATTTAATTTATTCATTTTAGGTTGATACATCTAAACCTGTAATGGTTGGAGGAGATCCCGAAAGGGAACATATGAAAGTAGTTGATAACGCTGGTGGGATTAAATATGTGGAAAATCAGTGGATTAGTTGTAAAAGATTAGCCAAAGAATTGAATGTTAAACCCTTACAAGCCCTGCAGAAATAATTTTCTATTATAGAATTAAGTAATTAAAGTGCCTTTAAAAACGCATTCCTACAATAACCAGTATTTTATGTCAATTGTATATGAATAATAAAAGTTTTTTATGTTTTTGTGACCATAATAACTAAAAAGAACTAAAACACAAAAGCATCTTAATATTTTTAACATAACCTTAAAAAAACAATTTTCTCTAATTTTTAGCCTGAGACTTGTATTTTTCCAATTTTGTCCTCAGTTTTATTGGGAGATTAATGTCTAGCATTTCCTCCTACGATTTTAATGCTCTACGTTTCCTGTAATCAGTCCTTCTTTAGTTTCACTAGTTGGTTATGATTCATCCTTCTCACATGCTTAATCCATGCTTTTTATCTTGGCCTTGAGCATCAGGCTATAAATTGTATGTCGCATTGTTGTTGTATTGCAGTTCTTGATATTCAGTTCCTTAAGGAATAGTTTTAATTCTTAATACCCGCATTTCTGTTGTTCTAAGACTTTTGTCTTAAAGTTTGTACTCAAGCTTCTGCTGCGTATATCATTGTGTGGAATTCGCAACCACATATTTATGATAAAATTAGACATTTAAGGAAACGATATAAACTGTTCAGAGCCAATTAATTGCGTGTAGCTTTTTTTTCAATAACCTACGATGCGGATGAATAGTTTTATAACGCTGCTCATTCGCGTCATTGCTCTATATTTTGATGGACGTTTCTCTTCTTGAAAATTAGGATGGTTACACGGTTTTTTCATTAACCTACTATAGTCAGGTAGGTATCAAAAAGCTTAAAAACGCGAAAGCACTTGATTTGTATGATATTCCAAACAAATAGTTCCGAGGGGGAGATAGCTTGGAGAGGTATCTTACCCAGCTGTTGACTGGCCATAGGTTCTTTTTGAAATACCAACACTGAGTTGAAGGATGAGGAACATGTCCCCTTTGAGTGTCCAAGATTTGAAGAAAGCCATGCGCTTTGGCATCTGGCAGACGTCGCACCGACAACAGAGAACATCGCTGCCCTCGGATAAATGCCTGCCCGCGAAGTAATGCCTGCCGTGGTTCTGTTGAGTCACAGGATGGTAGTTAAAAATTCCACATACCATAGAGCACGTGTTGTACAGCACGCTTACAGACAAACAGACATCATGCCAAAAGTTGTCAATTATTTTATAGAAAACCTTAAAACATGTGATGAAACTTAAAATTATTTTTTGCACGATTACTATACTTCTTGTTCTTTTCGGAAAAGTAAAAATTAGATAAAACAGGGTGCGGATGATATTTTAATATAAGCAATAACCAATGAAGATCTATAATTTATATAAATCAATAAACAAAATTTCCGTTGTTTGTCATGTCTTTGGATTAAAAGTAAATATCACTGAAACATAATGTACATGATTATAAGAAAATGATATACCGATATAGAAGACATTGGTACCTCTTGGTTGAAAAATCAAAGGTTGTGATTCGGATAGGCAACAGTGCAGCTTTTTCGATAGTTATTAGCCATTCCTGCTCCCCTGCCTAGCTGTCAACATGGGAATGCCATCAGCCCTCCATCTTGTCTTCTCCTTTCCTTTAAAATTTGTTGACATTGCGTTTGTATGGATAATCCGAGTTTTATTTGTTTAGAAATCGAATTCCATCTACAAGTTTTCATATAGTTTGTGTGCCATCAGCCACCATATTGATCATGTGATGACGTGGAGTAGTTGGAATGGCCAATTCAGACTAATTGACAAAATTATCATAGCAAATATGCTTACGGTCTTGGCTCTGGACATAATTACATTGCATTGTCCAGACGAATGTTATAATTGTACTTTATATTAATAAATGAAATATGTATTGTCAAAAAATATTAAACGTTTAAATTATTTTGTCATTTTTAAAAACCTATGGCAGTTAGTTTAATTTTAAAATTTTAATCCTGACATTTTGATTAATGTTTTTGTTTAAAATAAATAATATTTTGGCATACAATGGACGATTTAAAAATTTAAAGTTAATTTTAAATTTAAAATACAACGTAAAAGTTTTATGTGTTAATTTTCTATCTGAGCTTCAGCGAAATCAATTTAAAATGCATAAAAAATATATAATGTAATTGTATACTCTAAAATATGCCTTTCAACACTTTAATAGGTCTTTTTCATAATTTCGCTTAATTTCTGAATATTTTTATGTTGACAATAAATTTTCTAAGCGTAACAAATTGTAGGTAAAAAAAATCTTAAGCAAATGCACAAGTGCAAACGTCACTTGTTTAATCTTAACCTTATTTTTTAAGTGATTCTGCAATAAACTCAAATTTTATTTTAACTAATTTTATTACGTGTTATATTATTTTTTATACATTTTAAAGTTTTTTCTTTTAAACCAGAATGAGTGGTAATGGTGATTTTATTATGGATAAGAGTCAGTACATCTTGCCTTTGGATCAACCTGTTGTTTGTTTCGAGGCAGCAGCTGCATTTGATGGTTTAACAGAGAAAGAAAAGTTGTACGCATATTATTTATCAAAAGCAGCATGGGTTGGAGGTTTAATTACTTTTGTTCAGACTAGCGATGAATCTGGACCAATATTTGTTTTATTACATAAATTGTTTTCGGCTGAGGAACCATCAATTTTTAAAAAGAAAGCTTTAGAATCTGGTTTTAAAGAAGATGAAATTACTGCCTTGTTTGTTTATACAAGTGGAGTGTTTAGTAATGCTGGAAATTATAAGGTAGAAATATGTGGTGAGCTGTAGAGGGCTCCTGTGATCCCTATATTTTTCTCTAATTGGCAAGCCCTTTGTTCTTCTTTACTTTCTATGGCATAATTTGGGGGCAAGGGCAGACTGTGTGCCTGGTATAAAAAGTGCAAATTGCTAAAGTTGATTTTTTTATACAAATTGTTTAAATTTTAACGAAAACATCAAAATTTTAACCAAATTTTTTTAAATTTTAAGGAAAATTGGTTATATTTAACAAAACTCACTAAAATGTTAACATAAATTGCTCAAGTTTTATCAAAGTATTTGTAATTTTAACCAACAACATAAAAAATTTACACAAGTTGTTGAAATTTACCAAATTCATATCAAATATACAAGTTTGACCAAAACTTTTGTAATTTTAAGAAAAATTTAACCAAATATATTACAATTTTAACAAAAATCATTCCAAATTTGACAAAAATCACAAAATTTTGACATAATTTGTTTAAATTTGATTAAAATATAGTAACAATTTATTTATTTATTAATAGGTGTATAATACAAAATTATATAAAGCAATTTCCTACAGAAGCTTCATTTGTTGTCTGTAGGGCATAGGGCTGTTGTATATGTTTATAATTTACAAGAAATATTATGTCATTTTCTTATTTATCTTCAATAATTTTCATGTGTGACCAAATTGTCACAGTTTTTACCCAAATTAAGTTTATTATAAAGAAAATTGTTCAAGTTTGATTAAAATTATTGAAATTTTAACCAAAATCTAACCAAAATTATTGCAATTTTAACAAAAATTAACTAAATCCTGACAAAAATTGATCAAACCTAACCAAAATTATTGCAATTTTTACTAAAATCATGTAAATTTTAATAAATAATCCTCAAACTTTAAGGAAAATTGCTTAAATTTGACAAAACTCACCAATATTATGACATACATTGCTCCAATTTCATCAAATTAATTGTACTTTTAACCATTTCATTAAAATTTCCCAAAATTTGCTAAAACTTTCAAAAATCGTCTTTCGCGATTACTATACTTTCATTTACGAAGCCATCATTAAATTTGGACAAATATCACTTAAATTCCACCCAAATCATAGTTTTTACGAAAATCAATTAAATTTTAACGAAAATTATTTAAACATCAACTATCTTTGGCAAAAGTCGCTTAAATCTAATCAAAATTATCTTAATTTTAAAGAAAATTTTCCAAATTTCACCAAACCCATCTCAAATTACTTAAGTTCGCCCAAATATCACCAAAATAATTGCGGTTTAAACCAAAATTAGATAATTTTGACAGAAATCTTCACAATTTAACCAAATTTATTAGAATATTACGAAAATCATTCAAATCTAAGGAAAATCATTTTACCTTTAACCAAAATCATATAAATTTTGACAAAAATCATTTAAATTTGACCCAAATATTTCAAATATTCACCAAAATTACACAGATTTATTGAACTTTTACAAAAATCTACTATAATTGCTCAAATTTGGTTTAAACATTGCAATTTGTATCAAATTCATGTAAATTATGACAAAAATTGGTAAAACCTGACCAAAATTGCAATTTTACCCAAAATTGTTGAAAACTAACCAAATTCATTCAAATTGTAATCAAAATTCATTTAAATTTTTACAATTATTGCCAATTCTGACTGAAATTAGTGCAATTTTACTCAAAATCATGTGACTTTTAAGGAAAATCCCTTAAATGTATAAGAATTTTCATGAAAATTATTCCAATATTAACCAAAATCAATGAAACCTAAATTATTACAATTTTAGCAAGGATTTTCTAAATTTGATAATTATCTCTCAAATCTCACCTAAGCCATCTAAATTTTGATAAAAATTGTTCAAATTTCACAAAATTATATGTATTCAAAATTAAAACATGGATTTATCTGTCCTACTTAAATCGGTATGAGTAACGCATTATGTTTGATTAAACAAAAAATATCGCTATTTATTTCATTGTGGAGTTGCCAAAATAAGATTTTTATATATGCCACAAAGTTGGCATTTAACTATTAAATAACATTGTATTTTTATAGGGATTTGGTGATACCAAATTTATTCCTGGTATTGAAGAAGATCGTTTGGAAGATATGTTAAAATTAAGTTCAATTTGGGAATCATTAAAGCCTCTGTGGGATCAAATAAATAAATCAATGTATGATCTCAGCCCAGGTAGAACTTGTCTTGGTTATCCCCCTCATGGATGCACAACATATCTTTCAAAAACATGTACAGAGGAAGATAACTCTAGAGTACAAAAGTGGCTGAAATCTAAAAGTTTAGAATGCTATAATACACGTTGCTTTAAATCTGAAAATAACGGAATAACACAATATACAATCAGATTAGCTGGACAAGAAGTTGGAAAATTGATGAAAGAACAAATTGATGGATACGAGTATATTTTAATTCGTGGGGATTATTCAGAATTGATGGGAAAAATGGCAGAATATTTAACGGAAGCTGTTCCTCATACTGCTAATTGTGTTCAAGCTGATATGTTAAAACTTTATATTCGATCCTTCGTTACTGGTTCTTTGCAAGATCATAAGGATGGTTCTAGAATGTGGATAAAAGATAAAAGTCCTGCAGTTGAAACGTACATAGGTAATGTAATGGATATATACAGGGTTGACTAGAAGTATATTAAATATTTCTTATACTTTCCAAGTGATTCGGTGCCGTCTTATGACCGGGCCCCTAGTACAAGCGGGCCCTAGACCATGGCATCGTAGAACTAGGTGAAAAACTTCCCTAAAGTGATTTGAATGACTTTTTGTGATTTTCAAAATATTAAAATAAGGTCTTTAGGCACCCTTTCAGTGCTAAACACCTTAAATTATCATATTTTACTAGGCGCTTATTTTCATAACTTGTGCGACGGGTCTGTACAGAGCAGCGCCGGATCGAGAGTAAAATGATCAATGAAAAGGGGCGCCAAATAGATTAAAAATTAAAAAATAATTATCAATAAGAAAATAAATAAATGAACAACCAAAATTCCTGAAAAACTAAAAAGCCATGATTTTTGCACGACCACGGCTGCTCTTAGATATCTGAGCAGGATAATTTTTGCAACATTAGCCCACGCCCCCAAAGACTTGCTATAGAAGCTCAAATAAATGTGATATCCTCACATTTTTGAGCATTAAGACTTTTGATTTTAAAGTTTTGGAGATATCATTGTATATTTAACTTTAAAAAGTCGCGACGCAGAACGTAGTTAAAATATTTGAAAAAAAATCTTGGGGTAGCACTTTGAGAGTATTTTAAGCGCCAAACGGAAAAATTAATTTTCCTAAGCCCTTTATAGATCTTTAAATGATCTACAATTTTTGTTCGAATTTTTTTTGTAAAATTCATAGTTTTTTAGTTTTTTTTTTAATTTTGTCCAAAAATAATATTATTATAACAATTACACATAATAAACTTGCTATTTTTAAATAATTTGTAATTAATTCTTAGCATCTAACATCTATAAAATAATTACCAACTTACTAGTACAAATTCTAAAATTATTTCTTCAGGTTTTATTGAAACATATAGAGACCCAGCTGGAGTCAGAGGAGAATTTGAAGGATTTGTAGCAGCTGTCAATCGTGCAATGTCCGAAAAGTTTACTACTCTTGTAGATAATGCTGAAAGACTCTTACCACTTTTACCATGGAGCTCAGGATTTGAGAAAGATAGATTTCTTAGGCCCGATTTTACTTCATTAGATGTTTTAACATTTGCTGGTAGTGGCATTCCAGCTGGAATTAATATTCCAAATTGTAAGAAAACTTCTCAAATCATGTCAAACAAAAAAAACTTTACCAAAAATGATTATTTTAGATGATGAAATAAGACAAACTGAAGGTTTTAAAAATGTGTCTTTAGGAAACATAATTCCAGCAAGTTATCAACAATCTGACATACCATTTTTAACCGAATCTGATAGAGATTTATTGCAAAAATATAGAATAAAATCATTTGAGGTACAAGTGGGTCTGCATGAATTATTAGGGCACGGTTCTGGAAAGTTGTTGCAAGTAGAAAAAGATGGCACATTAAATTATTCACAAACCTTAATAAACCCATTAAACGGGCAACCTATTGCTTCACATTATAAACCTGGAGATACTTATGATAGCATATTTGGCCCATTAAGTTCTGCATATGAAGAATGTAGAGCCGAAGCTGTTGGATTATATCTTAGCTTGGAGCAATCAATTTTAGAAATATTTGGACACACAGGACCAGAAAGTGAAAATGTTTTGTATGTCAATTGGTTATCTCTGGTTTGGTCAGGTTTATGCTCATTAGAAATGTGGGATCCTAAGCGCGGATGGCTACAAGCTCACTCACAAGTAAAATTTAAAATTCATAAAATAATTTAATTTTTTAATACCAAATCAAATTTTTAGGCTCGTTTTGTGTTGATGAGAGTATTAATTCAGGCTGGTGTTGTTAGTGTTACTGAACCAAAACCTAATGAACTTCTCATTACATTAGATCGATGTCTATTTAAAGGTGCAGGAAAAAATGCAATTGGACACTTCCTGCTGCAATTACAAATATTTAAAGCTACTGCCGATATTGATGGTGCTCAAAAATTGTTTAATCATTACTCAGATGTTGTAGAACCTTGGTTTTGTTGGAGAGATATTGTATTGGCTAACAAACGTCCTAGAAAAATGTTTACCCAACCTAATATGGTATTAAATGACAGCAAAATCACATTAAAAACCTATGATTCAAACCCTGAAGGTTTGATTCAATCATGGGTAGAACGTTTTGATAAGCCTCAGGAGCTTTATAGTGCATTATTGCAAATATTTAAGACTGATCAGCATTTTTATTGAATATTTAATACAATTTTATTTTGTTATTATCAATTACAACAAATATTTTGTATAATGAATATGAGTTACTTTAAAAAATGCTTGTTACTCTATATTTGCTAAAAGTATTTAAATATCGTACATTTTATTGCCATTATTAAATAATGTTATACAAAATACCGTATTATGAATAAATAAGATTTTAATTGATTTTTGCTTCCAATTTTCTACTATTTTCAGGTTTTTATTTTATAATAACTTCCGTTGAAGACGTAAAATTCAATTTCCCGTTGTCTCCGCATCAGTTTTTCACGCTTAAAATATGCGCCTCCAGGCGTCGCTGTTCGTAATTTTCAGTACCCTCATTTATCAGGCCACCTCCCTTATATTCCCCATATAAAAGCCCACAAAACATAATCTGCTTGAGAAGACTGTGGTCGGTCATTCTCAGAATATGTCCGCTTCAGCGGAATTTCATTAGCATCGTTTCCACACGCAGGTCATGGGCTCTACGTAGAAAATTAGAGTTGCGCAGGTAATAACTCCACTTTATCTGCATAATGGAACTGCAAGTGAAGTCGATCAAGTTTCCTGATGTGTCACCTATAGACACACCAAGTTTCTACTTCATTTAGTACTGTAGGTAGCACTACCGCTTGGTAGATTTCGGGAGATATACCATCTCCACCAGGGGATTTACCGTTTTTGTGTAACTAATAAAATAACGTGACCAGGACGTACTCCTTTAGGGAGTTTTGTATTCCTTTTTTCAAGGAATGTACTCCTTTAATAAACGTACTCCTAAAGAACTCCTTTTTACGTTTTTGTACTCCATTGTACTCCCTTGAATGCAGCCTACAAGAAGATGATACTAACACCAATTTTGGTGGCCGCAACCAAAGAAGTGTTAATAATGTTTACAAAAAACTTAAAGATTTACTAAAAAGAAATATTTTGGGAATAGGTT
>JARJDX010013736.1:0-11974 GCA_030264735.1 Gymnusa sp. GC000175
CAGACAGACAGACAGACACCACTTCGAAATCAACTTTTTTTTAATGAGGGAGGTCTAAAACGGATATTTTCGCAAAAATCTCGATTTTGAAAATTGTCGCGATTACTATACTTTAATTTACTTTGTAAATGAAAGTAATTATTAAATTTACATACGCCTTTATATTTCAACATTAACGAAGTAAAAGAAAGCATTGTAATAATAAAAAAAATTTGAAATCGAGATTTTTGCAGAAATAATATATGGGCTCAAAGAACTTAGAGAAAAACTATCATAAACAGTACACAAATACATCTTATCGCAAAGTTTAATCAATTTATCTTAAAAATTAATGCAGTACATCCAGATATGATAATTAATACAGAATCCTGGCTAAACCCAATTATACCTGACTATATGATATAGGTTGGAGAGGTGAGGAGAAGGTGTACCTCAGCAGACATTACGCCCATTTCACGTAGAGAAAATTCGTCGTCAGCTAAGGGCGCCACTCCTGGCGCATACCATTCTTCTCTGCCTGCAATGCTGGCAACTTACATTACAGGTTGACCTACAGTTTATCGTTGATTTCGAACCACTGAAGTTACATGATTTCTCATCCAACTGTGGACCAGAGAAGGATTTTTAGCCATTAAACCGCACGCTGGCAAGGAGGGTTCGGGCAGTGTTGGACATTTAAATATTTAAATAAATATTTTGCTGTGGGGCGCGAACCCACGATTTTGCACTGAGCAGCGGATGTCTAGACTGCTGAGCTGCACTGCCCCTAGAGAGTACTCTACTGCAATTTTGGATTTGGGACTAACGAATGACGAAGAAATCATT
The DNA here is from genome assembly GCA_030264735.1 of Gymnusa sp. GC000175. Classification (NCBI taxonomy): domain Eukaryota; kingdom Metazoa; phylum Arthropoda; class Insecta; order Coleoptera; family Staphylinidae; genus Gymnusa; species Gymnusa sp. GC000175. The sequence continues at coordinate 826 of JARJDX010013736.1, forward strand.
ACTCCAACAATATTTAGACCAAATATTGGTTTGAGCGTCCATCTATATAGTCATTGTCACAACTTTGGAAATTAAAACTAAATTATATGATTAAACCTTCAACTGTTTGAAACGAAATTATTATAAAGAATATTTCAATGAAATCGTGAAACATTTAGCATGGTTAATAACCACGAGGAATGGCCGGGAAGACAGTTAAAAGACTAAAAACGAGTATAAAATTTTTGACCTGTCTAATAATATTTTAACACTTATTCGCCATAAATTGTAAAAAGAATAAATCTTGATAAATCGTGGTTTATGAGGTTAAAAAGCATAAAAGAATCAAACGCAGAGTTTGAATTATATAACTATATTGACCGATGATAACCCCGCCTACAGAAATATTTCAAATAGGCTGACATGCGACTGCGTAAACAACGATATAAAGGAGAATTTGTTTAAAATGGGGTCAAAAAATTCAATTTTTACATCAGTAATCTAACTTCCTAGAGAACTCCAGCGGTTAACCTGACTGGAGGAGTACGACTGTAGAATGTTTTGCTAACCACTTTGAAGATGTGTACAACTAATAATTAACTGCCGTTTATCAATGGAAGAAGCCCTGAACCAACAGAAGTCATCAAATTCTCCAACTTCCAAAGTGTCAAAATCATAATTAATAAAATTAAAAATACATATTTAGTTCCTTTAGTCCCTGACAATTGGTAAATTACCCTGCAAGTAAAAAAAAACTACTGGTACACCTATCTTCAGGAAGGAAGGAGATAAGTAGTTCCCAAATAATTGCAGGCTTAGTACGGTTTGTAAGAACAGCAAGATTTCGTCGCAGCAAGATCTACCACTACCAGTGTAATTACCGCTCTTGATGTGTAGACTAAAACTATAGAAAATGATCAACTAATGGACGTAATCTATCTAGATCACTCCAAAGCATTTGATTAGTCCTACACGAGCAACTTATTCACAAACTTTTGTCCCTGTGAATACGCGGATATTAGAGATTTCGAGCCGAACGTTTTATGGACAACAGCTAGCAAGAATTTGTTTATGAGGGGCCCACATTGTTTATTTTATACAGTTGTACTCTTAAGCAAGGCATTACTGTGTACTACAAGTGATATTTAATGTATACTTCAACTAAACCCCAAAAAATGTATCGTTTTACATTACATGAAAAAGCAAGCCGAAACTTAACTACCCCAATGGAAGTCACACCCTAGACTTAACAAAACAACAAAATAACGTTGCAGTTATTATCATTCAGAATTTAAAATGGTAAATCCAAGTTGCTGCAGTCACCAAAGAAGCAAGCAGAATCTAATAGTTGTGCAGAAGGATTTTCGCCACCTTACATTTCTTTGCAATGAAGAAGATCTACTTGACATGTATCAGAATAATACTGCAGTGTGTGATCCCCATATTATCAGAGGAGCACCATAAAAAGTGAAAAGGCATGTAGCCAAGATCGCCAGATGCCGAGAGATGTCCTTTTCACACTTGAACAGACGATATAATTCTGAAAGAATTCTACATTTTTCCACAATTCGACACTTCCTCACAAAGGCTCCGGTCTGGAGACTGACAGAACACATGATGAAATTGAAGAAGAAGAGAATAAAAATAGAATAACGATCTCAATACATTATTACCATCGAATGGTGGCATGATAAAGGAGATCCTTAATTATTTTAGGAAGAACCTAGATAATTGCATTTGCAATTAGTTTAGTATACTTTTATGAGAATTTTTATAGAAGGAGAAATTGATATACAACACTATATGTATAATATCGTAAGTAATGTGCTTGTTGCTGCTACCATTATTATTGCTAAATTAATTTAAATTAAATATAGCAAATGAAAGTCGTCCATTTTTTATAATATGTAGTTCAAACGAAATATAAAATATTAATCTAGTATGTGACCCTATATGTATGTAGCCACCTCTCAAAATATTACCTAAATTGATTGCTACCTCACCTTAACATATTTTTTGGATACGCCACTGATTCAAAGAACATACATAATATACAATTTCATATTGTGCTTGATAATTCAAAGGTTAAGGCCAACAAAATATAAAATTACCAATAAATTTTTTATTATAGTAAATTATAAGGTTGTTTTATTAGAGTTGAAATCTTAATATAAGAATTATTTATAAAAAAAATAAAGTTGTCCATTGAAAATTTAAAATTAAATTTTCATTTAAGGTTAGAATGAAATAAGATTTAATTGCAATACTTATACGTATATAGGTGCTTTCAAGTTTCATCTGTTCGAATGGATATAATGTCTTTGAATATTTATTGTTATTAGTTATGTTTTGATTTATATTGCTTCCTGTAATAATTCTAAGAACATCCAGATTGATGTATTACCATATTACGAGTTTGTATTAATCCCTGTGGAGAAATAGTGATCAGCTAAATGATTTTCCGCAATAGTAATACTATTCCTACGCAATAATTATAAATTCCAATCAATATATTAAATTAGTATTGTGTCATTATATTAAGTAACCGATTATTAATAGTGTTATGGATTGTCAAGTCGTGACAAAGGCGTTTCATATTACGGATTACACGAAACAAATCGTGCCTGTCCTGACCGGGTCCGGCTCCTTCCTGACATAAAACTGAGGTCACTCATGATCATAATACGCTATACTCTCTATAAACGCCGAAAGATAAATCTGACATGCTCGTTTCCAATTTCTATTGTTTCGAAATTACCTAATTTCAATATGATTTATTAATTAACGCGGTTTATTACATTTTACACGTTTTAACATTCAACGCGCGTGGCCTCTAAAATTGAGCAAAATATTACGAGATGGAATCAGCTGTTGGTTGGTAGCTCTACTGCGGTCACGATTTTATGCAAAACAGGCCTTGTCATTATTTGTCTTATTGGTAACACTAGAAACTCCAGGGCATATTTCCACATTAAATAATAATAATAAAACAATCATTCGAAATTGATTTAAAACCAAACTTGCCAAAAGCAATTTGAGTGATATATTTTCAAAAAAAAAGTCAATTAAAACAATAAATTACCTCAACATATTTCCAAATCGCTACTTTTATTAGTTGATTTAAATAAAATTTACGAACGAATATTAATTTTCGTGGTAAAATTATTTCAAACGTTTACACATTAGATAACACTATCTTCACTTATATTGGTTGATACAAATAAAAATTTAATAATTGCCTCGTGACATGTATCGTAGGAGTTCAAGAAATACTCGACTTAAGTAAACAAATAAAATAACTCTTGTAAGTAGAAAATGTCATTAAAACGTGTTTGTTAATGGCCACTTATTATAATAATTTAACACCTTATATAATTATGTATTTTACTATTTATACTCACTATTTGTGATTATTTAAATATCCATGATAGAAATTCTTACCTGAAAGAAAAAAAAAACGAATTATTTACTGTTATAAGCGTAATAAAAATTATTTTTTACCCATTCATATTAATTACAATGATTTTTTAAATTATATGCCATAAAAACATGCACTACATAGCATTCAATCCCAAAACATTTAAGCTGACAAAGAGAATTTAAAAGCTTTAAATGTGTTTAATTTTTTAATGAGCAGAAATAATATTTATCACTTATTTTAGAAAAAGGACGCGTAAAAGATTAATAAACGATTTAATTTTACCTAAAGGAAGGGCGCCTGTGTTATAAATTCAAAGCAAAATCAACATAGAATGTTGTTAGCTATTATCCCAAAGGGGTAGACGAATATGTTTTGATTTTGGAAATCTTTCAGGACCAGGAGTTATTAAAATTGTAAAAAGAGAAAATTTTGACGTTTGCAAATAATTTTACTCTTCCTTACTCAATGTCATTTCAATGTAAATTCTAACCTAAAATTCAGGATTTTGATAATTAACAACGGTACAAAATTCTATTTAACATATCCACAAATACATCATTTTTCCAAAGGTCTATATCATTTATCTATCTTTTAAATTGTATTGTGGTTTTACTTTTAAAATATCCCATATCTCCAGATTATTCCTGTTCGAGCCGTTCAACAGTGAATACGTACTCCTAAGTAAGACTGTCTAAGTGTCTAGTGAACTATGTAAAGGTTGCAGGAAAAAACTGTGCTTTTAGCCCACAATTTGAGAGTAGCTTATCTAAGGTAGCAGGTACAATAAGTAATTGTAAAACGCGGAATAAAAGGAGATTACATCCGCAGATAAGTATTTAGATATAAGATGAATAATTATTACTATTAAAAGTTTTATTGTGAATATAATTATAATTATAAATATAATTACAGTTAGGATTAGGGTTAAGTTATATTCCAATATATCAATTCCAATTGTATAATTTATATATGTGTTCCTGTAGAATTGCATGAAAATTGTAAATTGACTTGAAAAAAAAATAATAATAAAAAATACTTATATCGTAATATGTTTTCGTGAAAACTAAAAATTTAAATAAAGTAAAAAGCTAAACAACAATATGCATAAGCGCTTAAAATCAACAGTTTAACTGGTCTCAACAACTCAAGTCTTTTAGATGTTATGACTTAGGGTACCAAACAACAACAGGCACAACAAATATATTATAAAATTATAAAAAAATAATATTTATCAGCAAACTATTGATAAAAGTTTTTTTTTTTAGCTAGATATATATTAACATTTCAATAACCATATATGTGATTAACATATCATATGTGTACATCCAAGTGCAACTTATAGTTGTTAGACTTTAAACTAAAATTAATTAAATTATTCAATGTGACTGAAGAGTGTGGTAATAAAATATAATAGATTTAAAAAAGAAAACGTTCGGAACGTTTCGGATTCGGAAACGTATACTTAATGTAACGCGAGACTTTTTAAAAGGATACCTTAAAGGCAAATTAGAAATGGTAAAGTGCCAATAGCAGTAATTAGAAAAAAAAATAATGGTGGTAATAAATACACTATAAAAATGTTAATGAACACCTACGACAAGTAAAACACATAACATGACAACGTACGAGAATGAAGGAGAGAATTAAAATGATCTTCAACAAACATTAGAAAAAGCAAATACAACAACACAAAAAATAAATGAAAAACCAAGATTTTTTCAGTGAAATGGTAATCAAGTAAAAAAAGTGTAAAAGTAAAACTAACATATAATTTAGGAAAGGTAATAATAGAAAAACATGCCAAAATAGAAATATAACGGTTCTGCCGCTCAGCTAGTATTCTGGTTAGCTGAACCGGTACTAATAGAAGCATGCGGTCTTTAGAGGTGTTGTACGCAAAATGAGCTTCAGCTTATCCCAAACGCTAGTTATCTTAGCAACATCGGATCCCCAGTGGCATAAGGTTGGCCATTCGTATCCTGGAATGGCCACAAACCTTGTTCCCGGCGTATACCATGAATTGTATTACGAAGTTATGTCGGCCTTTAAAGGACCCGCTCTATATTCAGTATTTCGATTTCAAAAATGTTCCATATCTCCAGAAAAACCAAGTCGATCTGAACTAACGTAGTTTTAAAGTATTAAAATTTTTTGGTGGAATTATAGCATTAAAGGGTACCTTATAACATTATTTTATTTTATTGTTATAAATACAATCGAATTATAAAAAGCTGAAAAGGGAATGAATTGACCAATTTTTGTCAAAATCGGTGACCCGAAGTTCACTGGTATCTTTACTGCAAAACGTAATTACAACAACTTTTATTTAGAACATTGGGAGACGTTTTTTTTTTGATTACGGGAAAGTCAAGCAGAGGACAACTTTTGACCTCAATTCCTCACACATTTAAAGTTATATTTTCACTGCAAGAATTAGGCCGACTATAAATATTTTACAGTGCTTTACATGTTACTTGGATTACGTTCGATGCATTATTCTTTACATACTGACCAACACGACTTCCACTAAAAAGAAGGTGCTAAATTATGAAATTTTCTTTATATATTTTTTTTTTTAATCTAAAACACTTAAAATTAAACTTTTACAATAAAATCGGGCATAAATATTACAACAGGGAGCAAACTTCTTGTTGTGGCTGATAATGTTACCAAAACCAATATTCAAAAAAATTTCAATGGTAGACAAACACAATTCCCTGGAACAAAAGAATTGCATAAGAACAAAAAATGATTTTACAACAAATTAGTAAAATTCGGAAGAAAATCTCTAACATTGTAAGTGTAAAAAAAAAGAAAATGCCAAATTTTGGAAATTATGTGTAAAACTTAAACTATACTAATGAAATCAGAATTTAATACGGTTATCTCGAAATAATGATACTCACAAAGAAGGTATTCTAGTAAACTACGAAAGCAAAAGGAGGAAAAAGAAAGTTACAATATTGTACAAAGCTCACAACAACAAAATATAACTACTATTATACACGACTAACACAACCATCGAAATGTTAACTTTCCTAGTCAGCAGTGGATATGATATATAAGGTTTGCCATCCACATAAAAGCATCGGTCCATCTGTAAGTTGCAATCGTGATAACAACAACGAGAGGAAGATACGTCTTTTGTGGACAAGCTTTTTCAAAAATTATAAAACATATCACCACAAAATTTCATATTTATCGTTTATAAACTTAGATTTGATAAGGTTTTTGTTAGTTGGTAGGAAAATTGTAGAAAACAAATTTAAAAAAACATCCGGTTGGTGGATTTTAGCCAAAAGTAACTGGGCTCTTCTAATTATTGTTAAAAGCTTAAATATAAATTTTTGTGGTGATATCTCTAATAGTTTTTGAAAAACGCGCCGCACACACAAAATTTTAATTTAATTTTGGTCAATTCTTGTTCAGGGAACCCTAAAAGGTGTATTGCCACTTAAATCTCAACTTTCTTTGACAATACAATACTTTATCTATGATAAAGTAAAAAAAAATGATGAGAATTTAGTCAAATTTAAAGGATATTCTTTAAAATTTGGACGATTTGGACGATATAGATAAGATTTTTATTTAAAATTGCGACAAATTTGATATTTAGTTCAAAATGCAAACTAACAAGAGATAACAATCGTCATTTACTAACCTTAATTAAGTGACACTATTCTAAAAACAGGCAATAATTTTGTGCAAAATCTTTGGGAAACTGGTTTCCCAAAGATTTGAACAAAATTTGTAAAATCTTTGGAGTCGTCAAAATTTTAATTTTTTTCTGCTTCGGTGTTACCATTCTCCTGTTTTTTATTTAGATTTTTTTTTAAATTTTAGCTTAGGAGTTTAGCACATTTTTCTTCACTGATTTTTAAAATTTCTCAGTATTTTTGTTACGTATGGTGCTTTCTTCTTATCCTGCATTAAGTGTTCTATTTTTTAAATTTGCCTTTGACTTCTTTGTCTTGAAATTAATATTTTATTAAAATAAAGTCTAATAACTTGGTCGCTTCAATACCCTTTGAAATGGTGAGAATTTTATTAAACATAGGAACAAAAATATTGTCGTAATCATAGAAACTTTGTAAAGAATGTTTCATAATTCTTTAAATGGCCATTGTAAATAACTAAGTTGGCAATCTTAAAAAAAACGCAAAATAGCACAAAATATATTGCTACATATCAAATTATCTAAATTAGTGGTTAATTTTTTGCAAATTAAAATTAAAATTTACCCACAAAAAATTGACATATTAACGGTTATTTCAAAAATGAGGGAAATTTAAGTTTTTTAATTAAGCCTTAAGTAAAATAAGAATAATTATAAGTAAAAAATACAGCTCTAATTATAAAACACGCTAAAAATTTCCCAAAATTGCTCTTTAAGTCATTATAAACTTCATAAAACAAATAAACATAAAAAGTTATTGCTTAACTAACTTCTAGGTACTAATTTCATTACGTATAATAAAAAGAGCACTACGAATTACATTTATAGTGATTTCATCAATGTCTATAAAAAGTCTATAAGTGGTATAATTTAACATTAAAAGAAGAATCTCTGCACTGTATCAGAATCTTCAAAAAAAAAATTGAAGATGAGCACGCGACCGAAATTATATTCTTTGCTTTTCATTCCAGTTAAATTCACTACCACAAGTCATTTATAATTATTTCTACATACTTCTCTTATTTGAATATTTTTGTGTTCACTTATCTAAAAACATTTATATCAATTCATTTAAAGTAAAATATCAAATACGTTTAATTCGTTTCAACACTTTAGAATTTATTTCTAAATTTGTTAAAATCATTAATTTAATCAAATGAAATTAAATAAAGCTACTTTGATATTCGATCCTATAAAATTCTTTAAATTTGTTAAGAATAAATGTTGATTGGGCAAAGAGATAGTGCCAAGAGTTTTTAGTTTTGGTATCGTATTGATTTACAGCGAAATTAGAAAAGAAAATAAATGTAATTTGATAAATGATACATGTTGATGTATATTTTTTTATCGGGCATAAAGTTTTGTAAATGTGTAATTGAATCGCTAATAAATTTTGATGCTTGGATCTGCTTGTTATAAAATGTATGAGAATAATAACATCGAAGACTTTCACAAATAAAGTTATAAATCTTGTTTAGCTGACTTCAAAGAGACTTATGAGACTACTAACAAATTATAGACAGCACGGTGTCAACTTACTCCAACTGAAATATTAGAATGCTTTTCTAGTAAAGTAGAGTTTAAATTGTTATTAAATTTCTATGCATACATAAAGAAATTATCATGATTTTAATTATTATATTTATTTCTAGTTCACATGTCTTCGATCGTGAGTAAAAAAGATTTATTATATTTTAACATTTTTCTAGTAGTTTTCAAAGTTAAATACATTTTGTGGGTGATTAATCATTTTTTGTTTAAATCTGGAGCGAACGTTATAATAATGTTTTAATATAGTGATAAAGAAAGTCTTCAGGTTCGAATTGACGCAATAGATCAAGAATCCAATCAAAAAGGCAGCAGTTGCATTCCGCCAGTGCAAGAAATTAAACTAGGAAGCGCGAGATCTCGTGATTTATATTACATCTAAAAGTAGGTAGAATGTACAGAATTAAAATAGCCATAAATCAATCAAGTATAAATTAGAAAAGGACAATCAGATAGGTACATAAATCAGTATGGGATAATTCGATTTACAATAGAATATATATAATGTGGTTAATTGATTATGAATTGAACTCAATACAGCATTCTTTCAGAACAGCAAAGGCCAAGGTTTTTCATTACTCCTACCAGCACAATTATTTCTTGTTTAATTACATTAATTAATACTCTTATGTGATTAACGCTGCTAATCTGAAAATAGTAATAATTATGATGTGTGTATATTGATATATGGTTTAATTGTTAATATAAACATACATTTTTTTACCGTTCTCATTTTTAATAATTATATAATTAATATGTCATAAAGTTTTATTGTTGCTATTGCTCTTTATAAATTATCAAGATTTCACAAATAATTGAAATTAAAATTGAGTGATTACTATTGTTTGGGTCAGGGTTGTTGGTTGTGAGTAATGATTCTGTTGAGATAAATTTATTCTTTCACCAATGGAAAATTTACATCACATTTGTCACACCCAATTTGACATTTAATTTAACACCAACTAAACAAATAAATATCATGCAAAAACATATATTCATTACCATAAGTACTAAAAAATTGCTATAAAATGGAGTAATTACCAGACATATAAAATGTGTCATATAAAAGACATATTTACCTAAGGACAAAAACATAAATAATTGTTTGATTTATGGGTTCATACTTAATATTAACATCAGTTGATTTTCACCGAAGGGAATTCTATACTGTACTATAACATATATATTTCAAGTGCCTATCATTTATTGTTGTATTTTGCTTTATTTTAATATGCAAAAATCGTATTTTATTATTTTTTCTCAGATACTTTTAAATTATATTTTAAAAGTATGTACTAATTGAGCACATAAACGTCGTAATTAATCTCCATTAGAGTCTGTAATGTACGCCTTATTTAGAATTAGTGTCCATTATTTTGTTCATAATTCATAATAATTCATAAAAGGTATAACATACAGTTAAACATTATTTTTAAAGGCATTCAATAAATTTCACATGAAAATGTTAATATTTACAGAAAAATTTTAATAATATTTATATTTCTTTTACCGATGAATGCAGATCATCAAAAATTAAATTATCCTTTAGAAAGTGATTCCTTTTTTATGCAAAAAAACACAACTTCCTTTGACCTTAACTGAATTAAGTTTGATATATCAAAATGCTTATGGTTTCTATGACTTTTTCAGCCTGACAAGCAAAATATAACAGAAGTACAGAACAGCTGTTTGTGTGTTTCAGAAATGTTATGTGAGGAAAAAATATTGTCAAACGTGTATTTGTGTACTTTATTTTACATATTCTTCTAAGTATCACTTTCCTTCCTCTTGGCATTGCCATTGGCAGATAGTAAGTTGTACTTACGTAATTACAATGAATATCAGAGGTTACTTATGTCAGAAGTAGACAAACAAATTTTTCATTTAATTTACGGTTTCTTACACTTTGGAGATATACATTTGTTAATACAATGAAAGATAAACGTTGAATTCTATAAGGAAGTGTCCACATTTAACTTAATTAAACAAAATCCTCCTGAGTTAAAAATAATATCGAAGTAAGTTCAAACGAAACTTAAACTTTAAAAATGGTGGCTCAAAATAAATGCACAAAAAAACATATAATCAGTGAAAACGTCAAAGAGTCCCAAACAATAACACAAATTTACATTACAAATGTACAAGTACTTCGGATTACTTTCTTAAAGTAGAAGAAAGGTAAAATAAGAAGATTAATAATAAGGTAGGGTATTGAAAACTCTTTAACAACTTATTAAAAAGAGGATAGAGGTGAGCCAGGAAACTCATTCAGTCTTTACAGATACAGAGAAAGCGTGACTTTTATCCAAATAACAAATTATGAGAAAACCTAAACAACGCCGGAGTAAATAATCGCACAATTAAGATAATCCAAGAAGTGTCTAAGAAAATAAGAATTATGTCATACATACAGTGGCGTAGCTAGGGTCATCTGCGCCCGGGGACATGACACAAAGTCTGCGCCCCTTCTCGGACCGACAGAGTCTGGGGGCTCACCGAATCCCCAAGAAAATTTTGAAATTTTA
>JARJDX010013789.1:0-18765 GCA_030264735.1 Gymnusa sp. GC000175
AGAATTAATGTATGGATCAAATTCATACTAGAAAACCGTAAAATTCGTTTATCTTAGTTGACGGACTCCTAAATACCTTAGCGAGTAAAGGTTACAGTACGCTAGGATATACCAACGAAACAGTGGTCGTTATAAAGGGGGAAATACGATAATATCGTACCATCCCTAGCCCTAATGCCCCAAATACCATACTCAAATGGTGTCAAAACACTTTCTAAAGCAAGAGTGGCACTATGAACGTGCCACAAACTCTTTGGCAAATAATGGGAGCTAAAACCTAAAATGATACACGGTTTATGGTAAAAGATTCATCGGCACTTACGGTATACCAATATAGTGGACCACACAAAACCAAGTAATGGCAAAAGTTTCAAACTCTTTAAAGACTGGCTTCCTTGGGTTGCAAGAGCTGAATATACCATTCCATTTAGTTGGAAGTCCTAATTGATCTACTTCTTCTGCACGAACCAGTTCAACATGAAAGTCTAATGTGTGCAAAAAATTTCTCCCACAAAGTCAGACACATAAAATTTTTTTGTCTGGTCAAACCAGTATATGTATGAATGCCTATTATATTTAATTTTGAATCGAACTTTGGAATATTCATCGATGATCCCATTTGTCCCTCGCCTATCTATGTTAAAATAGCGGAGTGTGTGAATCATTCAGTCCCTTGAAATATTCGCTCAAACCGACCTCCTGCTTACCCTTCCCCTCTAGTCTGATAAGCCAAAGCGTAAGTCCTAGGCGGGTCAGCTCCTTGTCCGATCCACTAGTCTTTCAGTCGCAGCGTAAGTCCTCGGCTCCCAACTAGCATTCCACCTCCACCATAACCCTTATCGTTCCGACATCCTGACAGTCACAGTAGACATTTGTCTGTGTTATAGGATTACAAAATTATTTAAAGGAAGGTATTTAAGGTTATAAGTCACGTAGGGTCTGCACTTTAGTCAATGGACTATTTTATAATATAAGAATGTTTATTGTACAAGCAAGGAGACAAGGAAGGAGCCTTCTCGTTGCGTGCCTGGACACTTGTTACAAAATGAAATGTTTATAAATAATACATCTTGACCAAGTCTAGCTGGCTGACAACTTATAGATGCGCACAAGTATCTCCCACTTGAAAGTGGGAGTGATAGCGCTATCTTGAAGCAAAGTACTGTACAGTCTATGAAAAAGTATTTTTGCGCCTAAAGCCTGCGACAAAATGCAAAATTTGATAGAAAATTTTATTTAAAATATTTTTTCATATGCCAATATGTACTGGTCAAGCTGTAAGTGCTAACATAATTTTTGAAGTTAAGGCTAATCCTTCCACGTTTTAAAATATGTAAAACTATTTTCTATCTATAATTTTTACACGAAAAACAAACAATAACTAGCAACATTTTGTCAGGAAGCAATTAATATACGCGAATTAGAAAACTCGAATTCATGAACACAAAAAGGACTTTCCAAACTGGAAAAAGCTGGACGAATAAGTATTTAATCATAACCCGGAGAATCTAACGCTGACCCGGAGCCCGGAGATTTTGTCTGAAACCCGGAGACTTGGGATTGGGCTTGTTAATACGTTGTCGATGCGAGCTTGTATATAGTTCTCATCTTCAATGGTGTTGATGAGGTTTATGGGTATGTTTCGTTGATAGAGTAGCTGAATGACGTCCTGTAGTTTGACTTGATTGAAAGCTTTGGTAAGATCGATAAAGCACATGTATACTGGTTTTTTGTGTTCTAATAATTTTTCTATTAGTTGTTGTATTGTAAAAATTGCGTCTGCCGCTGCGGAATCCTTGTTGTTACTCTTGCAGCGTCGCGATCTGGTTGATCCTGTTTGTTATTATTGTTGAATTCAGCTTTAAGGTAGTATCTAACAGGTTTATTCCTCTGTTATTGATTGGCTTACAATGGTCCGCTTTCTTAAAGATAAGAATCATGGAGCTTGTCTTCCATCTCTTTGGGATCTTACACTCCGTTCCTATTTTTTGGAATAGTTCTTTCAGTTGTTCTGCTAGCTGTTCGCCCCCATACTCTAATAGCTCATTGGCTATTCCATCTTGACCAAGAGATTTTCTATTTTTCAGGGTTTTTTCCACCTTCTGTTGTTTTGTACTTCTTCGATATCTATTTTGATATCTTCCCCGATGGTTGTTGTGTTCGCTAGTGTTGCAGTTCCTCTGTTGAGTAGCGATGTTAGGTACGTTATCCTTTCTCTTTCTGGTATGCGGTTACTTTGTAAAGCTCTGCTATTTCTCTTTTTTGTGTTCTAATTATACGCCATATTTGTTTATGGGCGCTATAAAAGTCGCTTTCTAGCCTCTTGGAAAATCTGTTTCAGTGATCTATTTTAGTTGTTCGTACTAGTTCATGTGTTTCATTCAGAGTTTTTTTATACAGTTGATATAGTTCGGGTGTTTTCAGTGTCATGTAGTTTATGTATGCGTTGCGCTTCTCTTAACATTTTTTTTATTTTATCACTGAACCAGGGAGTCATCATTACCAAAAACCACTGTATGCAACATGCGGACCGCCCTTGCAGAAGTCTTATTAATTTTACGACTCCTCATAGGATTGTCCAAGGCCGTCTTATAAATTGCAAGGGCCCTAGGCCACATGTTCTCAACATGGAAGGAGTTAACTCAATTTAATAAAATTAAAACTGAAACACGGGGCCCTTATTTAGGCGGGCAGAGTACTTGGACGTTATAGGCAATAAAATTATATTAAATTATAGAGAAGTGTCAAATGCTGTCAGTTTAAGATTTAAAATGGCGCCCTGGCGGCATAAAAACTAAGGAAATATATGCATAGGCATTAATAAATGGATTTGATTTTATTGTTACACATATTTATTGGTCAAAAGTCTAAAAAGAGATGATTTAAGATCTAAATGAAAATAAAAATCACATTTTAACTACATACAAATGAGCTGGGCCTGTAGGCCGCCAGGCGGATCACGTGTTTGACACATCTCTGTTGAACTACATATATCAAAAGGAGGTTATCGTTAGGTTAATTTAGCTATGATGTTGGTTATGCAATTAACACCTCGACTGCTAAAGGCGGACATAGACGCTCTCCCTTAATTATAAATATGTAAGAAAGATGGATGAATTTACAAATGGTGGCGGATATATACACTCTCATATTCTTGATTTCATGAACATGTATGATATGCATACTTATGAAAATATACATGTGAAGTAAATATACGCCTTCAGCATTGAAGTGGTTAATAACAAATAACAATAATAAAATGCAAGCAACTCGACTTCGTGAATGAAGTATAGAGCTGTAAGTGTATGAAGCAGTATGAAGTTAGTTACAATAAATTTAAAAGTTTTAGACATCATTTTCGTTACTCTATGATTTTCGTTACTTCTAAACAAATAATATAACCTTAATCATAAAAAATGAAGAAATTTAAAACTAATGAACAAACTAAACCATGGAAGAAAATTTTATACGAAAATCAAGGTTATCCAGACAATTACACAGATAAAACATTTTTATGGGATTTAAAAAAAAATATTAAATTAAAGGATATAACCCTACTTGAAGCAATTTCTGGTGCTTCCCTAGTCATACAAGAATTATGCACAGTAATAATATTTGTTTTAATTTATGTTTACCTTTACAACGAATGGGTGCAACCAAATACAATATTTTATGTATTGAACATTTTAACAGGAGTAGGTTTTTTAGTATATCGGCTGTGCTTTAATAAAGGTTTAAGAGAAAAATTAGGTCATGATATTAGAACTTTGTTAATATTTTTAGTTTTTGGTCAATTATTTTCACCTGTATTACATACACTGACAGACACAATTAGCACTGATACAATTTATACCATGACATTTTTCATGATGTTGATTCATTTGATATTTTTTGATTATGGTGTTTCTGTTGCAATCGTTTCTAATAGTTTATCTTTAAGTGCTGCTGTTTTTGGTTCAATTTGTTTGGCATCAAGATTGGCTTCAGCTTACCATGCATTTGTTTTAATTACAATTGCTGTACAAATATTCGTTTTATTTCCGCTTTTAAGAAACAAAATAAAGTATTCAATTTTAGTTTCATTTTTGTTGATAATACTTACATCTTGGGTATTAATTTCGGCATCAATGGTCATGACAATTATATTTATTTGCGCTTTGATATTGATTAATGTTGTATGCCCTTTGCTTTTTATAAAATATCAAAATTATAAAGATAATATTTATGGACCATGGGATGAAGCTATTGTTAGCGATGCAGATAATATTAACGATTTAATTTATTCATAAAATAATGAAGTACAAATGTATGAAATTTTTTTATTAATAAAATCTTGCTCATTTAACAGGAACAAATTGTATGAGGCGTTTTATTTTTCTTAATAAAACTTCTAAAAATCCTATGTCTGAATCTGGTCGGCCCTGTAAAAATACAAAAAAAATTAAAATAATAATAATAGATGCAGTCGCTCTGCCTGTAAATTTCTTATTTGAAACGTTACAGGCTGGAGTTTTTTGTCATACATGGTTTCCATTTTGTAAATTTGTTTCAAAAATATATCAATAACTAAATTATGCAATTTATGTGTGAAAAATGGATAATTCCAGTTCTTATTTTTGAAAAATTTGTGGTTTTTTAAAAACAAATTATGCACATATTATGCGCAAAAACTGTCTGTGGGGTCCAAATTTCGTTGATAATTAAAAATTAAATGAAAAATGCATCCAAATATATTTTCGAATATAAGTTTTTGCTTATATAGCTTTAATTTATATCAATTGATTTTAATTATCTCATTTTCAATTGACAAAAAGGGACCAACAAATCTCTCTTGAGATATGGGCGCTCTTAAGTAGGCATTTATTAATTTACGGCATTGTTAATTAAAAAGGGGTAGTTATCTATGGGATATTTTGTGTAACATAAATGATTACAATAATATTGCCTGCAGTGCTAGAAAATTTGGTAATATTTTTAATTCAACCAATCAACTGCTAAACTGGCAAATTAGGCCTAGGAAATAAAATCAACAGCAAGGGTAAATTAGGAAATGAAGAATACCTAGAAATTGAAGCAGAAAACGGACGGGTAACACCATAATGCACATTAGGAACAGTATCCAAATGAAAATTGTTTAGAGAAAATAGGAAGCCTAGAAAGGCATGGCAGCAAACTAGGGATCCAATAGAAAAAAAAATTCTAGATCCAAAAAATTAAAGATGAAGGGACAATGAGTACCTACCTTAAAAGTCTAACAGTGATACTGAATTCTCAAAGGATGGCGACAATATAACCAAATTTGATTACACAGGTTGAACTGTAAAGAATGTATTGGCTCCAGGACAAAAAAAAACATACAATAAGCGGAATATTTTTAACCACACAATAGAGGTACAATGTTGCCAAAAGTGGTTAATCAAGAAGAAGAGGAAAAGTTAAAAACAAACCTAAACCCAAGAAAGGCATTGACTTAATTACAGGAGACATTTTAAAACAACTCCTAAGAAAAGGTTGTTAAATTAAACCACTTGTTGTATGCAGCCTTGAGATTAATGCAGGTCCTTAATATCAGTGATCAAATTATGTAAGCCTATCTCCTTAATAACAATAATCTCCAAACTCTATAAAAACCTGCTTGTAAAGAGACTAAAACCAATAATTGGAAAAAAATCTAATTCCAAGCCAACATTTTGATTTAGTTTTAAGCATTCTACAATAGACCAGGTAAATAAAATTGCAGACATTATTGAAAAGGTTTTAGAAAAAAGAAAGTTCTGAACGATCTTTCTTTATGTTGCGAAGGCGTTCGATAAGATTCTTTCCAAACAAAATGTTTAATTGCTAAAAAGTCATACATCACGTCATATAGACTTTTTAATATGAACCAGAAAAATAACTCTCGAGTTAAAAGAAATACAAGCAGCTGTTTTACAAGATAGTGTGTTGGGACCTATACTTTATTCTTCTTTGTGCTAACTATAACAAATTGGTAATGTCTCCACTGCTACATTTGTAGATTTTACTACATTGCGGTTATATTATAAAATAAAAAAATGGTGCTGTGGTTAGCACACGAATATATTGGATTGCGGTCGTTAGCACACGAGTTAAATTTAGAAATTTCTTTTTAAAAATTTAATTCTCAACACTTTTGTACTCTTATTTTTTTTTTACAAACTTGATAATTTTTGGAATATTTACAAAAAAACGAAAAACCTAACTAATAAATTCCACATTCGGTTTGTGTATTTCAGCCAAAAGTCACTGTTAGTCCCAATTTTTGTTAAAAGGTTAAATATGAATTATTTTAGTTTTTGAGAAATTTTTGAAAACGCGCCACACGCACATACACATCCACACAGATAATTTTTAATTTTGGTCAATTCTTGTTCAGGGGTGTATTTTTTCTAAAATCTTATTATTTTTTTGTGGACGATTACAATCCCGTATCATTCGATAGTTAATTAAAAAATTATAGTTAGCTAGTTATATTTTTTGGGATTTTATTCCTAACTGAATATCGACCTCAAGGTCCTTCTGCCGTGTTAACTGTGGTGAATGTGTTAGAGCTTGTTGCCCTAGAAACTCGCCTCCGCTCTTCAATAGTGTCATTAATTTTTCCCCAATGGCAACCCAGTGCCCGGGGATCGATCTCGGGGACCCACTACCAAAACTTAGTGCAAGTGTACTATCACTTAGCCACGTGGCTGTTCTAAACATTTATAAATTATTAATTTGCGTACATTTAAAAGTTGTGATAAAATACAAATCACATGACCCAAAACGCGACTTTTTTTCCTCAAGGAGTGTGTGACGTCAGGATATTATTCATTCGAATAACATTCATCTTTTAGCAAACTATAGAACTTGATTCTCTCTATTGAAAAATTCCCTTAAAAAAATTACGCAAAGCCTTGAAAATTGAAAAAAGAAAACCAGTTAGATTTTTATTCAAAATTGAAAAACAGTTTTAATTCCTTTTGACCGCCATCGAAACATATTTTAAGAAAATTTCCTTTGGGAAATGGAAGTACTAATTAAATGCTATATAAAATACGTTTGTACATTAATGCTTGTTCCAAAAATGTGATGGCTTTTTAAATATTTGCAAAAAAAACGAAAAACCTAACCAATAATCAAAGTGCTGCCATCTAAACATGTTAATCAAACCAAAATTTAAGATTGTATAGTAGAGACTATAGGGAATGGGAAGGCCTTTAAAAAAGTGAAAAACATACAGGGTTTTCCATTTAAAATAAAAAAAAAAAATTATAGCGTTTTCGGTTAAACAGGAAGTTGTAGGCTGGTCCTATCGCTTATATTGTAATCCTACCCAAAAATCATCTAAATTGCATTAGCGATTTAGGAAATATTTACTATATTCCACACTTTTGCCCAACCCTGTATATTTTTATATAGACCAGTTTTTAAAATATAAGTCAACCTAAATATTTAAGAATCATTTGAGAGGGATTAGGAACCTTTCTTTCATAAAAAAAATAATTATTGTAAGTTTATTACCTGAGAAGTTTCAATAAGTTGTCGACAAAAGCTATCATTAAAAATAGAAACCAATCCTTGTTTTAAATTGCTTATATCATCAGTAGAAACTCTCCACATAGCTTCAGATGCTGAGGCCAATGTAGCTAAAGCAAAATAATATAAGTACTATAAATACTTCACAAATATATTAATAAACTTACTATCATGATTAATATTTATATTTGAAATTTGTAAACCAAAATTTCTAGCTTTTGGAATTGCCTTCAACATATAATAATCCAAATGAGACCAAATTATATACATAGTATGCTCAATTATAAGTAAGCAATGATCAATGTTGTGTTTTTTCATATTCATTTTTTGAGTTATAAATTCCAAAGCTTCTTCTCGCATTTGAGTAATGTCATATCCTTGATTAGTAACAAATTCTTTCAAGTCAACTGTTCCCAAATCGGGAATTTCTGATAGTTTTCTATGTAAAAAGTTTAGAGTTCCTTTTTCTTTATGGTAATAATTAACATTGTTGATTAAATTCTGCACTACAACTCCTAATGAAGGCACATGATCAATATAATTTTTCGGTTTTTGATTTCCATTTATCGCAACTAATGCTTCACTTAAATTTGGTTGAAAAACAACACCCACACTATCATGATCAATTCCATTATTCTTGGTAATATTTCTGCAGTAAAGCAAGACATTGGCAACAATTTCCATCGCGCGTGATAATCTTTCAGATGTTTGATAAGAAGATTGGTCATTATGTGGATCACAGAGTAATTCTCTTAGAGCATTTTCATTTATTATAAATCTAGGAACTAAACCTAACATTAATTTTTGTAATCTATATAAATGCGTTCGATTATCTTGCGTAATTTCATTGATTTCTAATACGCTTAGTAAATCATTGTTTGCAGTTCTTGATATAATGGATGTGAGTAAAGAAAGCTCATTTAATGAATTTAGAGATAAACATGGATTTCCTGATCTTAAAATAAGCTCAACAACATCTAAATGGCTTAAAAGGAAATTCATTATTTGTAAAACAGCAGTATGATGATCGGTGCCTAAGCTGGTTAAAATAGCGTTGCATAAATGAAGTGTAGGTTCCCATATTTGTAGATATCTGCTTTCAACTGGGACAAGAAAATTGTCAGGTTCATCACTTTGCAAATGCCTTGAAAGCTCAGGATGAAAATCATACACTTTCATGCTAGCTAATGCAGGTAAAATTCTTTGTTCTAATAATAACTCTGAACCCATTCTTGTAGTTGCAATCCTTGAAATGAAGGACATTTTTGCATCATATAAGTAAATTCCTTTTATATTATCAGGAATGGGTTCAAGCACGCAGCGTAATTCACAGTCACTTTTTAAAATGCTCTCAATAATATGTGTCAAATATCCTCTACCTGACATATAAGCTATCCAATTAACATTTCCACTTAACCCAACTAGTAAACTAAAACATGACATTGCTAACATTTTGCAAATTTCTTGCCCACCTGTGCAATCATAGCATAAAACTTCAATTAATTTTTCTCCAAATGATGATAAAATATTTGATGACATGTAAAATGATGTTACTTCATCTTGAATTCGGTACTTGGAGCTATCCAATCTGTTTACATATAATGAATCATTCAGTTGAGCATCAGAATTTTTTTCAGTTATGTTAATCAGTTGCAAAAATATTGCTAAAGAACCATATAAATTAATTCGTAATTTTTGTGAGTTATTATCAGATACAATTATCCATTCAATAATGTAATTTAAAATTGCTTTCATGCTTGAAATATTTAATTCAATAATACTTCTACTAGTTTTTTGTTCACAATCTTTTAATATCGTTTTATTGTATCTTACCTCTTTAATATGGCTTTTTCTTAAATTTTTTAATAATAACAAAACAGTGCCTGACAAATAATTTGCTACTTCAGGTAAAAGTACAGCTTTTACACATTTTTGTAAAACGTTTTCCAATAAATATAATTTCAGCAAAACTTTTTCTTTGACTGAAATAATTTCTGGAGGTAGAAATGTTACCATAACTTGAGTCACTTGCCTCCAAGCATCCACAAATTTAGCAATGCTCACAGATGTTCTTCGATTGTTATTAATATTTAAAGCATGCAGCAAGACTTTTTGAATTTCCTCCATTATAGCTTGCCGTTGACCCAAAGCCGTAGTGCCATGGGCAGAAGTTACTTCCTCTACCAAGTTCTGATGCAACTTTCTTATATCAATTAATTTGGGCGAGCCTTCAGTTTGGCAGGATGCTAAATAATTTTCCAAAGAATTGTGTTCAAAAAATCCCCATTGTGGGGCAATCACCTCAGGAATATTAAAATCAAAATCAGAAATCAATTTAATTAAAAAGTTATCTTGTTTGAGATGCTCTATGGTCATAAGGCAATCTTCAGTTGTGGGTTCACCAGATTTTTGTATTAGAGAAAACGAATCTGTTTGCATTTTTTGCTCCACCGGTAAACCCACCAAAAGCATTGTTAGTTGTTTCAAGTTAACAATCTGATTATTACAACAAGAAAGGCGTAATTCAATTGCCAACGTTTTTAAAATCCAAGAGAGTTGGTTAAGTTCATGAACTCCACTATTATAATTATTAAAACAATGAATTGTGTGATTTTTAAAAAAGTTTGGGTATATTCGCACTAATCTTAAAATAGGTTCTGCAGTTTTAGGATTTGAACATAACGAATATAACATTTGATATGCCGCTTCTATGAGCGGCGCATCATCATCTTTTCCCTTTATAGTCTGGCGTAAGATTGCTAAAAGAGAATGTATGCAAGTGCGTGGAAAATTTAAAATGCCTGGAAGTTGAAAAACTGTCTTAGTAATATTGCTTTGCACATCAAAACCAAATAAAAAGTGACTTAAATTGGGCGCATTATATGGCAAGCATTGCTGAAGTAAGGTAAAAATCGCTTTTTTGGTAGCTGCTATAACTTCATTATCTTCATCCAAACTTTTATCCAAGCATTCAACAAAACCAGTGCGTATTATTTTGTCTACATCATTGGACGAAAGTAAAATATTCATTATTTGCGAATGAGTTAATGGAGAGTTTGTTAACAATGTAATTATTTTAACCGCAACAAAACTTTGTTGAGGTAATAATTCATGATAATATAAATATTTCATAATGTTTAATATATGATCAGGACGCCCACTTCGTGGATTAATTGTAAGGAGCAATTTATTCATATTAATTAGCAGCACTGGGCAATTAGATGTAGAGAGTAAATTGAAAAATTTTGATTGCAATTTTAAGCATCTTGTAATTATATTAAGACAGTGCAGTGTACATTCATCTATGTATGCTTCACCTGAAAAATGTACGCACATATCGAATAATCGATTACCCTCATTGATAATGAAAAGAATTCCATTAAAAAGTTCAGATTTCGAATGCAGCTGTAGCATTAAATGAAAACCTGGAGGTGAATTAAATTCATTGGGCTTGTTGCTGTTTGGAAAGTCTGAACCTTCAGGCTCATATTGGGCTAGAAATTTTGAAAATAACTTTAAACATAGAGCGGCAACTTGCCATTTTTCTGTGGGTTCTTTGTATGTTCTCGAATTGAACTTTAAAAATACAGAATTAACTATGAACGTTAAATATGGGTCAAAACCGGGTTGCCTAGGCCCAGCTCCTAATGTTCTAGGAATTCCATGATCTGTAAGTGCATCCAATAAAGTTAGCCATGCTCTTGTCAAAGGATATTCTTCCATTCGTGACTCAACTTCATCTAATTCAGTTTGAATACCTCTAGGTTGATAACTTGATGTAGTAGGAATTGTGACTAAAATCTGTGAGGTTTCTAAATTATTCCACATTTGCTTAGCTGTTTCAGGTGATTTACATAAAGAAGCTAAAACTACAAGTAAATCAGCTTTAAGTGGAATTGGAATGGAGCAACTGATTAATCCAAGAAGGATAGATAAAGGAGCCCAGCCAGGGTGTTCACAAAGTGCAATTCGTGAAAAGTCATCATGATCAGCAATGCTTTTAACAAGCATTAGCACAGCATGTAATCCTTCAATTTCTTGTGGTGTAATTCCTTTGTGATACATTCTGCTATGTCGGTAAACCATTTCACTTCCTGAAGGAGCATCTTGTTTTAAATTTGCATAATATTGGCTGAATGACATAAAAAAGTGATCCCAAGTAATATTATTATTGAAAGCAGAGGGTTGTTTCAACATATTAAAGCAATTTCTAGCAGCTTGTTGACATCCTGCTAAGCTTCTAAGCATTGTAAGATAATTAACGAATAAACTGGGTGGTAACATATCACCAGCTAATCGCACAAATTTAAACAAGGAAACAGAGCGAGGATGTGCCCTGTAATGTGTTTGATTTTGTGGAACATCATTAGAGCACCAATAATCGAGCATTAGATTTAATTTGAGCGGGTCTTGGTTGTACATTTTACCCAGAGTGCTTAATAAATTTTCAAAATATCGTGGCAAATTGGAAGGTAATTCTAAACCTTCATGAACATACGCTTGTATAGTTCTGGCTGTTTCATCTGCTTTTATCCTTAATTCTTTAACTTTTGGATACATTTGCACTATAAAATCGCAAAATAAATGATGCATTCGTTTATAAATCAATTCCTCAGAATAAAATTGCTCATTTTCCATCATGATATGAGTCATAAATTCAAAAACATGCATTAAAATGGCTGCATCGATAAATTCATCTTCAAAATCGATGGCATTTTGTAGCTGTTGACTTTGTGGCACTAATCGCAACGACGATAAACAAACGGCAAATGCAAATACTGAAACAGCTTGTAGTCCTTCGCTTGCCCATTTGTGCTTGTTTGGTGATAACTCAATTAAAATCGTAGCAATGTAATCTTCTTCTGATAAAATTGGCAGTTTTTGTATAATTTCTTCACCATCTTCTCTAGTATGAAGAATACTTAAATCGATTGCATATAATAAAGCCATTAGTAAGCATATGGAAACATTATCTAATTTTCCAGAAGCTTCTTCCTCCAATTTAATCTCTTTTAAATGATTTATCACTGTTAACGTACATTGTTTATTTAATCCTGTTTGTGCTGACCATAAGAAGATACAATCAGCCAGAACAAATTTTATCGTATTAAAAGCTTCAGTAACTTGCCTACGATGTTTAGGTCCTCCTAAAGCCAAGTTTGTTTGCAATTTATCCATTTCTTTACTTAAATCTAAACTTTTTATAAGCTCAAAAATTCTGTTGAATAATCCATTTTCCAATAACTGATCCATATATGTATCCATAAATTTTTGAGTTCCTGGTGGCATTTTAATAGACCAAGCTACTCCAGTTCTGGCTTGTATTAACATTCTTAATGTTAAAACAAGGTATTTACGGCCTTCATAATAAAGGCTAACAGCTACTAATCCACGAGGAAGACCAGGATAAAACGGCATTTCAATTTGTGCTGTGCATAATAAATCTAAGGCTACATATTCATTTAAATCAAACATGTCTGAGAGTATTACAGTTTCTTGAAATAATTCTTGAGATAGAACTTGATGTCCTACACTTTTTATTGAAATTCCATCTTCCATTGCCTTCTTAAGTTCTTCACGACTTTTTGCACTCTTGGGCTATGTAATAATAAATTATAATTAATTGGTTTTAAAATGGTACAAATATTTTTTTTTACATTACCAAGTGGTAAAGGTATCTTATTGGGAATTAACTTTACCTAGTGGTGGCGCTGTCAAAGGACAATTTAGTCGGTATCATTCAGTAATATTTACAGGTTAGAAGCAAATGTAAGGAGTATTTTTGTCTGTCTTTACACAAAACAGAAAATATTTAAAATTTAACAATTATTTGTCATATGAGTTCTATATAAATACAATGAATGTCTACAGACTCGAGTTCACGATGTACAGCTAGACGGCGTCTCTTTTAAAGTTAATTGCCAATTGCATATTATTATTTTAGGTTTCTTTGAATTTAGGATTAAAATGAAAGACTAGTTGAATATAGTGACATTTTGGATAGAAGCCTATTCTTCATAAGAAATTTATTAACATAAATGGCCTTCTATCTGAACTGTTATTAAATACTTTTATTTTAATCCTTTATCAGAAGGAATAAAAAAAGAATTATTATGAAGTTTTTTGCTTACTAAATTATGTAGTAAGGAGAAAAAGCTTTGTTTATTTCTTCTAAGCACATTTTCCAACTCTTGATATGATGCAGAACTAAGGTTTCTAGCAGTTAAATATTTGTTTACAGTATTATGGAGAATTCTATAAGGATTCCACAAATCTTCAGACTTTTCTATAATTTAAAGAAAATCAAATAATAATTGAGTTATTATTAAAAACTATTTACGTTCACTCATTGCTGCCCTATTTGTTTAAATATTTAATTTTTTCTAATTATTTAATTAAATAAAGCCGGATAGAAAATATTTCTAGCCGCGCTTACATTAACATTTGACAGACACATCAGCGTTGCTAACCTGCAAATTGTAAATAAAATTTTACTTTAAAAAATAAAAACAAAAATGCAAATTGAAACCTAATGTAGAATTCATTTAATCTGTAAACCACAACTTTAGATCTAATAGACAAAATGTAAACCAAAAACTTGACATTATAAATGAAAATTATTTATAAATGAGAAATATAATATACGGAGATTTGACTTTATAAAAATGAAGTTGAGAAGTTGAGATCATTGTTTAAGCGGTGACAGTGATGCCAACGTGGTTAATACATCATTTTCATTTACGAATTTTCTTATCGAGTAAATTTAAAAAAAATGATATGAACGAAATTTCAAAATGAGATTTTCAAGAAACTTCAAGTTTGATGAAAATCTAATTTTAAACACCTGTGTTTCTGTTTTTTTTTATTAACTGGATGGAACTAATTTGCTAAATGTGAAATTTCAGGCCCATCAGTTAAAACTAAACCATCGGAGGACAAGACAGGGGCGCACTAAGGGGGTGCATACACACCCTTTTGTATATTTGTTATTGCTTTTGTTTCATATCTATTTTTAGTATGTACTTATAAAAAAAAATAAGGAAAAAGAAGGACATTATTTTGTAAAAAAAAACTAGTAAAGGACCTTACATTTTTTTATCGTTTATTTAGGTTGCAAAATTCACAGAGAATTGGCGATTGCTCCTAAGCGATACGCTATCTAGCGTCAGTTTCACGAACTATAGGAACTGGGATAACAAACCTCAGTGCATATGGAGATTATATGTGTCAATTCTATTTTGGAATCTTTCTGGTGTTTTTTTATCAATAATATATAATCAAATGCATTTAAAAGTTATTTCTTGCATAGATTATAAATTCCTATGTGTTTTAAAGTACTGTATTTGCTAGGTTCTGTTAAAAATTATACACATATTTATATTTTGTAAGCATATATATTTCTGCCAATTTTGTGAGATAGTGTTGATTAAAAACACTTTATTTTTGTAAATGGCAGTTAATAAAGGAAATAGTTATTGTCACCGCATATGTATTTAAAATATTCCAATGAAGAAAAGTCTATGCTTTGTAAACAATCCATTTTAAAGTTAATTAAATAATTAATACAACCAAAATAGCGACAAACAAAACAACATCAAACAATAGAATAACAAAAATAAAGAATCTACAGAGAGAAATTAAAAAAATTCACCGAAAAATTATCAAAAGCAATTGACACACATGTAAACTCAATACTGGCACTGGTTTGTTATCCCTGTTCCTCTACTTCCAGATAGTCCGTTAGAGGCGCTGGCATCGACGTTGCAATCGCCAATATTATAAATGAAAAATTTTCCAATAAGGTACACCAAAATGTATAAATTCGATAAGATTTTATTTTTTGGTTGACTTTAGTAAGGATACAATTCGTTGTAATTAAATGTATTACTATGTATAAAATATATATTAAATTCACGTCTAGAAAAATTATGTACAAATTGCAGTGTTAAAAGTTTAAAGATGCAGTCTAATTAAAATAGAAATAAATAAGATAAAAAAAATCACATAAAAATATATCACAATAACTAAAAACCTTATTAATGTCATTAAATTGCTACTCCTAATTATATTAAAATGAAATGAAAAATGTGAACATTTTTGTACGTAATGTGTTTACTAAAATATCATAGCTTATAAACCTACACTGCAGGCACTCTTCCACACTGAATAATACTTAGTAATCTTTTAATTCTTGGCTTTCGTCTTTTAGGTTTTGATCGTTGCTTATACCACCGGATAAACAGGTATATTACAAAAAATGTTAGGCATAAAAGGAACATTGAAGTTAAATTAAAATTATCAATTGAGTTATTATGTTGGGTATCATGTTGTTTTTTTCTCCAACTCCATATATCATCTTCTGCATTATCTTGTCCAGATGCATCTAAAATTTTAATATAAAGTAAATATGATAGAACCTCAAAAATTAAATTGGTAATTTATTTAAAAAATTATACTGTAAATACCCTGCAAATTACCTTTTACTATATTATTCATTTTAATGACTGGCAGTGCAGATTCTTCCATAAGTGATAATAATTTTTGAGATTGATAAAAGTCTGTAGGAGCAGTAAGATTTAAAGGTACAGCATGTGCAAAAACTAAATGTGGGCACTGTGGTAAGGCCCTAGCTTGTGATTCCCCTAAATGTTCTTCTAAAACTTTAGAATATCTATATAAACGATTGCCCACCATTCTTTGTGGCACATCAACAGGCTCCCTATCTGAGAAGTCTTTAAGTTCATTGTCTTTAAAAACTGAAGGTAAATGCGAAGTGGATGTATATTCCAATATCGCATCTAACATCCAGTAACATGGTTTTTCTAAATGGCTTGCATCAATACAATTCGAGTCTCCATACACAACAATTCTTCCACTCTTTTCATTGGCTTTGCTTTGTAGCAGCCCCAAGATGGGAACATTATGCCTCTCTTTGCTTTCAGCATCAGTTAATATCTTAAAATTTTATTAATTAATAACGATACTTCCTTTTAGCAACATTACATACTTGAATTCCCTGATCGCGTAATTTCATAGAGATAAGTAAACCTTCCTTGGGAAATTTTGCAATACTTGTACCAGATGCATAAAACATGTCATGGTCACCAAATTTAAAATCTCCCTCAAAAACTCTATCACCAAATTCTACTCCCCATGAAGCTAATAAATCATTTAATGCCGGTACATTTGAACCACCTGTATCAGGCATCCACCACTGCCTGGTATTTTCATCATAAAACTTTACTTTTCTCATAACTGTTACATTGTACCAATCAGCAAAAATGACCACAGATAAACCAAAATCAACATCTCTTTTTAACTTAGCGATTTCTTCAGGGAAATATTCTTCCTCAGGATCCACAATTAATAAAGTACCATATTGTGATGCATCAAAGCAAGTAAATGGGGATCCTTAAAATAATTATAAAGTAGGGCAAATGTAAATATTATTTTTTAATTTTTATTGGAGCTGGGCCATGGCTCAGTAGCTATTGGAAATTAACTTTATCTATGGGCGGCGCTACGATCAGTCTAAAAATGGCAGCTCAGCCAGTAATGTCATTGAATATACAATTCTCTAATAGAAGGCTTGTAGAACGCAGCTTTCTGCCGCACAGTTTTGAGGACGAAACGGCCGAAGTTTAAGGACAAGCCGCAATAGTATTAGCGCTCGCTGTACATAAATGGAATAGAAAAACACCCGATATATTTATTCCGGAAATCTATATTCTTAAAAAATAGAAAAAAAGCATAAAATAAAAAGGAGCGACTATTCTGAAATATTTTAACCGCATATGCGAAGGTAATGCCATCTTCATATTTGAAACAAACTATTAGAGCCGCGGCAGTTAATACCATAGCATGAGCCTTCTATTACAGAATTGATATTCAATGAAAATGTTTACATGCTAGTTTTCAATCAACCGCCAAAGGACGTCTCTTTTAAAGTTAATTTCGAAAGCGAATTCACTATCTGCTACTAAACTGAACAGGATTACCCTGAAAGAGTTTAGTAGCAGACAGTGAATTCGCCAGCTAGTAGCTTGTAAACTCGCTCAATGTAATCAAGGCTTAAGATAAATATTTCTGATCTGTGGTGAACGAATTTAATTAAATAAATGTAAAATTTAACGTTACAAAGGCTGTCACCGAAAGGTTGATGCAAAAAAAAAATTATTATTGTGTGTCTCAAATTTTAGGGTTTTGTATTTAAGCGAATAGATCTTAGTTTAACATGTAAAAATTTTATTTTTCGAATTTAACAAAGGTACAATGCACCAGCAAACGCATTTGAATAAGATGGTTGGAAGTGAGGTATGGAGGTGTTATATTGATAAGGTGACCAGACGTACCGGTTTGGCCGGGACAGTCCCGGTTTTGGATCAGTTGTCCCGGTGTCCCGAGAGATACCCTTTGTGTCCCGGTTTAGAATTTCAAGAAATAAACATATTTTCACATAAAATATAATATTTTTACAACTATGTCTCTGAAAAATATTAAATTTTTGACAAATTAAAATATACCATTTACTGTACATTTTTACGTGCTCGAAAAAAATCTTAAGACGCGCCGTTTCGCGCCGCGACTTCTTTAAAGTTGAAAAAAGAAACGTCGATATCTCGAAAACGGTAATCTTAAGCAAAAAAATTTTATATAACTTTTTAAACAACGTCTAAATAACCATAAAAAGTCAAATGACTGGAAGCGATCCAAGTAATTCGGTTCACCTAGATTTTTGTTTGAAAATTTTCCCTTTTTTCAAAAAATCAAAAACGATTTTCCCCCTTTTGACCCCCACAGAAACGTTTGTGTGAAAATTCCCTTTGGCAAATTAAAGTAGGCAACAAGTACTATTCGAAGCTTTTTTTTTTAAATATCCAATGCCGCGTTTGGCGTTGCGACGCGTTTTTAGTTCGAAAAACAAACGACAATATCTCCGAAACGGCACCTCTGATCCAAAAAAAAATTAACTACTTCTTGGTAGGCCATCTAAAGATCTACAAAAAAGTCTCATGACCCGAAATCGGAGGACCCCCGCATGTCAACTTTATTTTCCATTTTAGCGGACGAGGTGGGGGCGTGGCCATATTTTTCGAAATATTGGAAAACTTTTCCCACTTGGCTTTTGAAAAATGTCAGCGCCACAGTTTTTTTTATTCCATAAGTCGATAGGACTGCAAAAGATCTTGCTGGTCGGGGGGGGGCGCGAATCCTGGGTGACAGACGGCG
>JARJDX010013795.1:0-16443 GCA_030264735.1 Gymnusa sp. GC000175
CTCCAGTGGTTCGGAATCCACGCTAAACTGTAGGTCCACCTGTAATGTAAGTTGCCAGCATTACAGGCAGAGAAGAGGCGATGCGCCAGGAGTGGCGTCACATACGCTGACGACGACGTTTCGAAAAGAGATGGGCTCGTGTTAGGGCAGCTTGTAAAGTTTAAACTTTAAAGGTTAAAAATAACTGACATGAAAGCGTTAGTTTTAAATCTATTAGATTATGCTGCTCATTTCTAGACTACTTAATTTGATGTCAATAGCGGCGCCACCATGGTCGATCCTTGGGCATTATAAAAAAACTTTTTTCAGGTGTCAAGGCAACTTTGCCCGTATTTTTTATTTTGCTTCCCTAATTATTTTACATAAAAAGTTTTAAAATTAAGTTTTAGGGCATAAAATTCTACATCCAAATCAATTATTTTATTGTATGACTTTTTTTTCAGCAAAAAATAGCAACAAATAATAATATGAATAATATCTCTTCGTTGAAACCCTAAACTGCGTCACGAAAGTAAGCATAATTCCTTTGATTTTATCATTTTATTTTATTCAATAAAAAAAATAATATATTTTAAAGTGTGTTATTTATACACACGACATTCATTTACAAATTTGAGTCATATTCGTCAAAATATGATAATATTTTATTAATTTATCAATTAAATAGAATGGCAGTATGTCTGTGCAACTCCATTCTGTTGAAATGTAGGCTGGCAATGTTTACACTAGTGACATCCATAACTTTTGGCAGATACATAACTGTATTTCATAACTATCAGTTAATTAGAATACCTGCAGCAACAATGATTTCTTAAATATTTTAGGAACTCGTTTGTTGCTAAGTAACTTTGTTAGTGAAATTATTCCCATCAAGTTGCCTATTAATAAAATATAGTTATTTATTAGTCAACCGTGACCGATGTCACCAGAGAAATTATTGCCAATATACATTTCAATAAAATGCATTTGTAGATACATACTGCCAAAGTAATTAGTTGATAATTATTGAAATATAGTTATGTTTCTGTCTAAAGTAACAGATATGCTTCAAATTTGTAAATAAAAGTCGTATGGTGACCACACTTCTATTTTTTACTTTATGACTAATTCCTATCCCTGCTCGTCCATTGCATCTTTCTCTTCCAGTTGTCTGGCTCCCATTGCATCGCGGACAGTGTCATTTCACGATCTCCTTAGTCTAACCCAAGGATGTCAAACTCGCGGCCCGCGGGCCGAAATTACGGCATGCGCAACCACCCTCGCACCCTCTATATACAAATAAAACTATGTATCTATGATTATTGAAGTTTTCTTTGCGGCCCACCAAAAGTTAAGGAGTATTTATTTGGCCCAAGTTGGCTTTTGAGTTTGACATCATTTGCTATCCCTTTTCCGTTTACCCTATGGATGTCATTCAAATGCTCTTTTGGCTGTCATCGCTCATCCGGAACACATGTCCAAACCACTTTGGACTTTTCATCTCCACTCGTTTTATTAGTGGTTGTTTTGTCTACATTATTCGTCTGATCTCGGTATTTCGAAATTTTTCTATTCTGGACTTTCTAGCGCTTTTTAGGTAGTTCATACCCACAGTATTTATTCTTCGCTTCTCTTCGACCCCTAGCGTCCATACTTTAGCGCCTTATGTCATTACCGTTTCTTCCATTGTGTGTTAGTCACTTTCTTTATGGTCTGTGTGTCGCATCAGAAAGAGTTTAAACAGCTAACCACTATTCCCATTCCATCTCCATTTATTGCGCTTTCTAGTTATTTAAAGCTTTCCACTTGCTTTATTTTAATACAGGGGTCAAAGATTATTTGGATGTTTGTTTCCGTACCAGTCGCCATGTACTCTGTTTTATCAAAATTTATTTTTAAACCCCGTTTGGTGTATGCTGCATGAAGTCTTTCCAACATAAATTCTAGATCATTTGCATCTTGCGCTATTATATCAGCGAAGCTTAGAGTAAAGAAGTTTTTATCACCAATGGGTATGTCCGCAGTTAGCTCTCCATTCTCTTACGAACTTTTCAAGAAATAGAATTGGCGAGAGGGGTCATCCTTATCTTGAGCCACAATTCAGTGTTTCGTAAAATTTTACCTTAATGTCATTTGTGAAATCTTCTGTTGGTGCTACAATGCAGTATTCTTTGTTAAAAACTTTTATTGTGAGTGACATTTGCCTTTCCGAGGTATAAAGTTGTATGTGTCTTGTCCCTTTTTCTTCGTTTCTGTGAGAATAGCAATGTCTATATTTAGCTTTTCTAATGCCGTTGTTATTTCTTTGACCTTATTATTTATTCCCTGTACGTACCATGTTCCTATTTTTTTGTCCATTTCATAAGCTTGTGTCGTCTTCAATTTGTTTCCGTTAGTTTCCGAGCCTATTTTGTAGCTTTTTTTAAAGAAATTTGTTGTTCCTGCCGTTGAGTTGCTAATCCGGCGCCTAAACCCCCAACTGGAGGACCAGGTAATTTTCTTTTTAGGGTGCTTGTCCCTTCGGCTGATGGTCTTCACCGTGTTCATTGAACTAAGAATGTTAGCATTTCTCTGTACATACATCGTCAAAAGAGATCATAAATGAGAATTATTATTAGCTCTGATCCATATATTTTATTTTTGAATAAGAATATTATATACAGGGTGTATATTAGCTCTGATCCATATATTTTATTTTTAAATAAGAATATTATATACAGGGTGTTCAACTAAAATTTTATCGATTGTTTTCTCAGGTAATATTCAGATTTTAAGAAATTGCTAAAAAACGTCGATTTTATTCCTAAACCCCCCAAAATCTCAAATGGGAAGAGGGGTCAGGTGACACATCAAATTAAAACTCTTTGTTTCCTCTGCACTGATATGATTTTATTTTTATTTTCATTGATTCGTTTTCAAGCAGCACCGCTTAGATTTCTGTAAGCAACCAATGCTCTCAGCATTCGTACAATTCTGGAGTGATCAAACCTCATTCCACAATAATTCGCTCACGAAGCCGTTGAGGGGATGTGTGTAGTTTATCAATAACCTTGGATTTTAAGTGACCCTACAAATGAATCCAATGGGGTTAAATCAGGTAACCTAGCTGATCATAGGGGTAAGCTTTTTTAGCACCCTATGCATTGGTTGTGTTCTTTTTAACTTAATTCTCCTGCAGAAATCTGCAGTTTTTCTTAAAAACGAATAAATGAAAATTAAAAAAAAATGCTTTTCTCTGTAAATAATATAAAGGGCTACAATTTGGTGTGCCACCCTCCTTCCCATTATAGATATTTAGGGGCGTGGCTCTGGGTGCCAGAGGGATGAAGGTATAAAGGTGAACAATTCCCACATCAGAACTAAATGTTCTAGAAATCTGAACATTAACACCCTGTATAAAAAAATTAATGATCTTAATTAAAAATATGCAATATGTAACAGATGTGATTATGTAAAGTGATGTTTTATAGCAAGCAAATGTCAATGTTAACGTAAATTAAATTAAACTGTGACGTACATTTGAAACGTGCAAAGCTTATTTAATAAAAATTACGGTTTCATGCTTATAATAATGCAGCAAACTAAATAATATGATTTGTTTTTTTTTTCACTCCGCTTATTGATTAACTATTATTTCTTCCTTATTAATTCTTCTCGTTAAAAAAAGAAATGGCTATGAAAAAATAGGACACATTGTTTCTTCACTTTTAAGAAGAATTTGATTCTTGAACAGAAGAAATTGTTTCCTTATTTTCCTTTAGATTGTCACTAGCATGGAAGTTTTAAAAGTCGCCCTAAATATAAAAAAATCTATAACTTCAGTATGAGGAAATTAAAGTAAACATTGAAACTAGGGTAAAAATTAATTAGTGCACAATACAGTCCTGGTTAATTTATAATTCGTATGGAAAACAAGCGTGTGAGATATTTATTACATTAGATAGGGGTTGTAGTCAAACTCCCCAAACATACAAAATATTATACTAATTTCGCCGACAAAAGATAGCCTAATATGTATAAATGCAAACGCAATTTCCAACTTTGCAAATTTAATATTCCCATTATTACTAACTAGATTAGGACATGTGCCTTTACAGCACCCCTTCTTGCAGTAATATAGGGGGTGTTTATCTCCATAGGGGTTGTGCAGAAAAATATGCCAGCTCAGCGGTCGTTGAAATTTGCATACAGCAATTAGTACAAGTTTTAGCTGTCCGGTTTATCAGCAAAGAGCAGATGAGAATTATTTGCACAGATTTTGAATTCAAAATGGCATTTTGTTTTTCATTCAATAAAAAAGTTGTGCAAATATAAGAGAAAATCAATGGGAAACTTGCAAAGAGTGCTAAATATTATTTTCCGTGCTAAAGAACATATTTTGTTTGTACACTAAAAATATTTTTAAATTGTGATTTTGCACGCAAACATAATATTTTCCTATTCTAAATATTAAAAATTATGTAATCCGCTTAAATTTCAATCTTTATATAGAAGGATTATATCGAACTATGCAGTACCACATTGTTGTCTGACCTACATAAACATTTACGATTCGCAAGCGAAAAGCTGCATTTTCTAATGTATTCGGAGGATGTTTTCTCTAATACGTTTATAAAATAATCGTGATCAAAATGTAATCAAATCTGTAACAATTTATTAATAACATAGTTTTGCTTCTGGTGGGTAAACGAATTAATTAAAGATTCTGGCTATTTCTACGTACAATATGTACGCATAATTGACTGTTTGCACATATTTGTCGTAGCCACATACGGTAATTTAGTACTTTAACATGTGTTTAAACCAGTGATTCTCAACCACTGTGCTGCGCTACTTAATTGTGTCTGGAGAATTTTTGCCTATGCAACCAAAATTTGTAAATGCACCTAAATAGATTTTAAAGAATATAATTTTAAGTAAATATACATCAGTTGCTTTATTTTATACCAGCTCAATACCCGGCTGCTCTCGGGTATTAACGTTATACAGGATGCTCCAAATTGAGTTACCCACCATCTTTTTTATTATTAAAGATAAAGACTTGGTTAAATGCTGTGTAGATTTTTGTGCTGATTTAGCTCCTGATGAGAAATTTCTAAGAGTTTGGAAATTATTTTTAATAAATTTTGATTTTCTACAAAGCCAAATTTCTCTGTTATTATAAAAGATACAAAAAAAATGTCATTGAAATTTACTTGATTGAACGAAAGAAGCTTAAAACTTTTCAACGACGTATAAAAACCTATGTTAGAATAAAAAAATATGAGAAATAAAAATTTTAAATCAAGTGGACACGAATAACAATAAAATTTATTATTACACTATTTAACTAACTGTCCCATTATGTTAAAGTTTGAATAAGTAATTAGTATTTATGCATTGTATTATAAAGTTGTGATAATATTACTCAATTTGGACCACCTTATATAGCCATTGCAATCACGAATTATACATTTATTTATTACATGGACCAGCGATTATTAACTTATACAAAAAAGTATCGCTGACTTGGGACTCGAACTCCCAACTCAACGATTTGTTATCTCAGCTCTATAGCCAACGTTAGCTACTTTGCCACAGCCCGCAGTTTCATTTATTACCTAATTTTTGATCTGCTTTGAAATATTTATTAAAATTGTCAAGATTTATTTCAATAATTTACTTTTTAAAATTTATAGCTCCAATTTAAAATCTGCTTTTTGTACCGTAAGTTTATTTTAAAAGGAGCTAAATTTAAATTTAGGGCGTTTTACACTAAATATGAACTTCCTAGTCTGCACATTATTTTTTTGTAAAAATGTGTCCCTGACAGCTGACAACAACCCGACAACAATTCCTCAAATTCTGAAAAGGACGTATATTTTTAAATAAACACAACAACGAACCGCAAAGGTGTATGGTATTCACGTGTGCGTGTTTCAAAAATACGTTACCGTTTCATCGTGTCGAGAGGATATTCCATTTATTGTGTCAGGAACACGCTTTGCTCTAAAGGGCACTAAACATCTGCACATTAGACATTATTTTCTTTACTAAGCTTTTTAGTGAACGTGCTAAAAGTATAAAAGTCCTGATAATTTTTTGTAGACGAAAAAAAAATGTTTATATCTGTGAATTTTACCACCCACATAAAGGGTGTGTGTGTTTATTTTTGTCACATTCTACAATAAACCAATATTTATTTAGGCTTGTAACTTAATTTCTTGTTAATATAGTTCCATTTACATTGGTACCGCCGATCTATTTATATTTAGCCCTTAGCGATACTTTACTTTTCATATTTGCATTTATATGTTTTATTATGTTTCCAATCGCATGTCATTGCAGTCACGCTATTATGTTTTAAGTTTAACCACTTGGGAACACTATTATATGCCAAAGTTAAATTAAATAAAAAAAATGAAAAGTATATTGCTTATCATAGGTATAAAGGCAGATTATAAATATGTTTCGATTTTTATTGGGTAAAATAATCCTGCTCTAAACCCTTTATGGTCTTTAAATTATACATAATGGTTGAAATAATGGCCTGTTAAGCCTCACCAAATACAAAATGACAGACATGAATTATATATACGCCTGAAATCGTTATTGAAAACGCGAAGTAAATGAAAGAACAGTAATCGCGAAAATTTTATGTATGTGTCCTCTCTACGCGTTAAATTATCGGCCTGGAAATATAATATTTATATTTAAGATTTTAATAAAAATTGGGAGAACCCAGTGAACTTTGGCTGAAATACATTGAAAGTGGTAGTTTATTGGTTAGGTTTTTCGTTTTTTTGCAAATATTTTAAAAATTATCAAGTTTGTGGAAAAGAATATAAAATTTGTTCAAATTTTGTTTTTTTTTTCATTTTGCAAAATTTAACATTTCAAGAACTCATTTTTGTTCGTTGTTAAGCAACATTGTTAGTGAATTTATTCTCATCAAGTAGCACATATATGTCATAATAATCAGCTGACAATTAATGTAATTTGGTTATTTATCGGTCAAAAGTGACGGATGTCACTATTGGAATTATTGGCAACATTTCAACAACAAAATTAAGTTGCAGAGAGTTACAATGTCGTATGGTGACCACACCTCCATTTTTTTAATTATTTGTCTTTGAGATTAATTTTTTCAAAGCAGATTTATGCATTTTTTCACTTCTTCTATTTAATAATGAATGTTTTTTTAACCTAAGAATTATAATACAAATAGTAAAATAATCATTCGGACATTCATTCATATTCACAGTCTAGACATCATATCACGTCCGTGCAACGCAAGTGTCGAGTAACAATCAAACACATATTTTACAAACATAATCATAGTTATTAGTTATGGCCTTTAAAATAGACCAGAATATTACATGACCACGGTTTATATCAAATTAAAAAATATGTAATGGATAATCCCAGCGACAATCTAATTGATTTTACATAAATTTCTTTTGCAAGTTTAATTTTGCTAAATATATTAAAAGATATAATCACAAACATGCAAACGCAACGATAAAATATTACTCATACTTTATGTGAATCTAACTGCCAATATTTTTAATTCTCAACGGTATCATATATTACAAAGCATAACCATGCACTGCAATAATAATAAGTGTGTAGGAGGCACTACTCGTATTTTAAATATTGATTAAACCATGCTGTCCATATCAAATTTAATGAAACATATATAAGATTGAACAAACATATTGCATATTAGAGATATTTAAGTTATTTAATGAATAATTACTATAATTTCTTCCGCTGCAATGATGGATGTTCAAATTTTGCTGTTTGATAGTCAGTATGGCACGTGCTTTACATCAATGGCACAGTGGACGTTGATCTAGAGATTCTGGGGATTTGCAACCCTCTTTTATTTAACTGGGGTTGAGGGTGTTTGGGTAGATGTGCACTAAAGTTTAGGGCTGTAACATTTTATGGTCCTTTTCAAGTACGAAGCAATGACTTTCTAGACTTTTACTATTATCCAGTACATGGAATAAAATCATTTAAATTTGAAATTAAATGTATAATGCTTAGGGTATGATTATTATTATGCAATGCTTTATGTAAATTTTTATTTAAGTTTTAATTAAAAAATAATAATAAAACATCTTTAATTAGTTTTTAGCAAACTAAATTATTTTAAAATTTAAAGTTCTATTCTATTCTATAAAGAATAATAATATCATAGCAATGTCACATAGAAGAGCTACAATAATTAAGATCTGGGATGGACAACCCAAATTATCTGGAGGGACATTCACTAAAATTCCGCGGGCAGCACAGAAGTTTAAAAATGGCGTTTTTTGACTTTTTTAATTACCCCATGGTAAATGCCTTTTCCTGTTGCCCGAACGCCAACTCTTTGCAATGAGGTTTAGCTACACATATACATTACAAGCAGCACATGTGGTCATTGAAATGCGACTCTTGCTAAGTAAGATATATAACTCCAAGAATCACAATTTTTTTCAGTTTTTACAAATTTATCCAATGACGTGTTTAATTTTCAAAAATTTACTGGTTGGCCACCACCTTGTAAGATTAATGAGGGGTGCAAACTGTGACTATGACACTTCATTATTAGTGAAATAAAAGATGATAAAAGTGAAAAAAAAAGGTAGGGTATAGTGAAACACAGAAGCGCTTAAGAGTCAAAATCAACTAAAAGTGTAGCATAACTTATTAATAAAGATAAAAACAGGAAATAGTGTCCAAAATATGTAAGACAAATGGCAAGATATAGAAACGAAGCAAGGAATAAACTACTACAAAAGAAGAACACGAGCCAATAAATCCGAATATGATATCCTATGCCAAAATTTGTAAAAGAAAGAAGAAACTAATGATAAACGGAAGAATTCAACATAAGAAAACAATCCAGAAAATTTTAAGCACATCAACAAACGAAGGAATTCCAATACCGTAGCAGCGCATGTCTGAGTAAGAACGGCAACATCTTAACCTAAGAAAACAATATTTTAAACAGATGGAAGTAGCACTTCAGCGAGCTGCTCACCCACGACACTAATAATGAACAAGAGATAAAAGAACAAGTCTACCACCACGCAACTTAGCCGAAGATAGATGAACCAGCTATGAGGAACTTGTGCGTATTATCCACAAACTTAAAAACCATAAAGCACCTGGCTCTGGAGCAATAACGGCCGAACTACTGAAAAGCGGAGGCCAATGCCTGTGGCAGAGGTTCCCAAAGTTGTTCCTAGACGGGCCAATTTAGAATTTCCCAAATTTCTGGCGGGCTTTTTATCTGTGGAAAACACTTTTTTATCGTCATGATTATTTAAAGGGCTGAAAAATTGCTCCCATATTTTTTTGTATTTTATTCATAATATTTTATTATCTATTTTACTATTTATTTATTTTTTATTGTTTTAATAAAATTATAAATCATCGCATCGACGTCGCGGGCCGCATTCACGGGGTT
This sequence comes from Gymnusa sp. GC000175, assembly GCA_030264735.1. Classification (NCBI taxonomy): domain Eukaryota; kingdom Metazoa; phylum Arthropoda; class Insecta; order Coleoptera; family Staphylinidae; genus Gymnusa; species Gymnusa sp. GC000175. Next base: position 9,422 of record JARJDX010013795.1, read on the forward strand.
CGCGGGCCGCACTTTGGGAATCCCTGGCCTATGGAGACGAACACACGGACTTATCACCAAAGTGTGGATAGAGAAAAACTTGCCCATAGACTGTAGGACTAATATGCCCGATCTACAAAAAATGTTACAAGAAAGACTGCGCGAACTACAGAGCACAGAGGTATAACACTTTTGGTTGAAATCCACCAACCGGAAGTGGTAGTTTATTGGTAAGGTTTTTTGATTTTTTGCAAATATTTTAAAAACTATCAAATTTTTATGTACTCTGTAAAATGTTTAGAATTAATATTAGCAATAAATTTTGTTCTTAATATCATTTTTTTTTAATTTAACATCTTAAGAACTCAACCTTATTCTTTGCTAAGCAACATTTTATTGAAATTTTTCCTATCAAGTTGCACAAATGTACTGTTATAATTAGACGACAATTAATGAAATCAGGTTATATATCATTCAAAAGTGACATATGTACATTACCAACATACATTTCAATAAAATGAAGTTGCAGAGACATACTGTCAATTTAATTTGATGATAATTATTAAAATATAATTATATTTCTATTAAAAGTAACGGAAATTTTTTAAATTCGTAAATGAAAGTCGTGTGGTGATCATAAAAAATTGTTGCGCCCCAGCAATTATTTATTTTGGATAGAATTTTAGAGTTGGAAAGATAATTTTAATACAGAGTAAGATTTTATAGCTGACTGTACAGCTTTTAAATTTCTTAAGTCAATAAATTTAAAAAAAGGCAAATGCAGTCAAATTAACGAGTACAAAATTAATATTTTTATTTTTTCCTTTGATTTTAAAGAAAATTGCTTAAATATAATCGAAAACATCGCAATTTAAATAAAAATTATCCAAATAACGACTAAATTTTTACAAATTTGTACAAATGCATATTATACTCAACGTATATCACCCTAATTGGGCCAAAGTCATTTATATATGCAAGAAAATCGCCTAAATTTGATCAAAAACATTGCAATTTAAACCAAAACCATTTATATCTTAATGGAAATTAGCTAAATTTGACAAAATTCATATCAACAAAATTATAAACGTTTAAAAAATGCTTAAATTTGTTCAGTTTTTTTTTTAATTTTGGAGAAAATCGCCTGAATTTGATTAAAAACATTGCAATTTAAACCAAAACCATTTAAATCTTACAGGAAATTAGCCAAATTTGATGAAATTCATATCAACAAAATCTTATATGTTTAAAAAAAAATGCTCAAATTTGCTTAATTTTTTTAAAATTTTGTAGAAAATCGCCTAAATTTGAATTAAAACATTGCAATTTAAACCAAATTTTTTTTACAAAAAATTTACAAGTTTCAAGGTAAAACTTTATTATTGTGAACAAAATCATTTATATTTAAAAAAAAAATTGGTAACATTTAATCAAAATCATTACAATTTAATCCAAAATCATACACATTTTGACTTATATTAAGCAAATTCAGATCGATTTGTTAACCCAAAACCAATTAATTTGCCCAAAATCAAAAATTTATTGAACATGACCAAAATTATTCCGGATTTAACCAATATCTTCCAAAATTTAAACAAAATCATCGAAATTATAATCGAATGAAAACAAAAATTGCTGAAATTTGACTAAAACCTTTGAAATTTAAATCAAAATTATCTAAATTTTAATGAAAATTGCCGTTATTTGGACCAAAATTATCTAAATTATGAAGAAAATTGATAAAAATGTTTACCAAAATATTTAAATTTTGTATGCCCCAGAATTTTGAAAATTATTATAACATGTTAAATAATCTGATGTGGTCACCACCTGACTTTCATACAATGAGTTTTTAAAATGTAAAATTTTGAAAAAATAATAACAGAATTTGTTTTAAATTTAATTCTAGACACTTGACTGTTATGTTTTTCCATAAACTTGATAGTTTTTTTTAAATATTTGCAAAAAAACGAAAAATCTCACCAATAAAGTAGCACTTCCGGTTGGTGGCTTTCAGCCAAAAATTACTAGGCTCTTTATTATTTTTAAAAGCTAAAATATGAATTTTTGTGATGATATCTTTATTAGTTTTTAACGTTGCCCACTAAAAACACATTCACAACCACACAGACATTTTTTAATTTTGATTAATTCTTGTTCAGGGGGTTCAGGGGACCCTAAAAGGTCCACTAAAATCTTAACTTTTTTTTGACGATTACAATACTTTATCTATGAAAAAGTAAAAATGTTATTTTGGTAACAGCTACGCGCTCCCCTTAAATTTATCTGGCGTCCTTTCTAGGGGCACCACAGTTTGGAAAACACTGTATATCTAGACTAACAATATCGATTTTTGGCAAGAATTTGATCGCCACTTTTTATTTTAAGCATTGAAGATGCAAAAAAATTATGTGTTGGATAATGGCGAAAAATTGATTAAATAAAATTGGTTATTGTCTGTACCTTTTGTACTACATTTTTACACTTAAGAAAATCGTGTTTTCAACGAAACAATATTTGAAAGCACGAAACACCTAAATTTGAATATGCAAATAACCTACCTGCTTAATCGATTGCCGCAATTTTCATTTTCACAGGATATTTAAAGCTTCTAAGATTAGCTTCAACTGCCGTGCTTATTTTTATTGTATAGCTATTGTTAAAATTTACTATAAAAGTATTATACTAGGTATTCCACAATATACAAAACATGTAGAATAAAACACGCAAGAAATTTATAAGTTTTTAAAAACCCACATGCATCTACATAATAATACTTCCTACAACTTTTTTCTGTTGATGTCTGTTGTGGTATTGGAAACATTTGTCCATTTTTTAATAAATATCGTTTGACTTCTACACATTACCTTTGGTTTTTGGAAGATGATGCCTCGCGAAACTGGATGGTAGCGCAAGATGGTAGATATTTTCAGTTTAAAACAGTAACTTTACTTTTTGTGTTTAGGGTGTATGAAATGTCTTAGGAGAAATTATGCTTTCGCTTAGAATTATAGAATGCAAAAGCGAAGATGCAGATATCCTATTAATGCAACTATTTCATCTACTACGTATATCATCCTTAATATAAACTTGTAACAATTATTAATTTCTAATTGTTGCAAAAACGATTCAAATTTAAATATTTATAATTTTTTTGTGAAATTATTTCGAAATCACAATGCTCTTGCTTGAACAGAACAGAAGAATGAAGATACGTTTGGGTTAAATGTTTGAGGATTGTTATGCAGAATACAACTATTTGATGTTTAAAGCGTGTGAGAAAGATTAATTAATTGTACTAACAGTTGTTATTTAGTTTTTATTAATGACTAACGTGTCAAAGACAAAAGGTACTTCTGCCTCCCTTGTTCACGTCGGCCCTAATGTGCTATAGATTTAGATCACCGTTATGCTATTGATTAATTGGAGAATTCGGATTATTTTGGGTAGTAGAAATGTTGTTGTACCCTAATAGTAAGGGTAACGGAAATGTTTACTTCTAACGAGCCTTGCATTTTTACACATATGGAGTGCAACATGTGCTTCTCAATTTCAAGGGAAATAAATTTTATTATTGTCTATAGACCGTATCTTTTCCTGTCTATACTTAAAATTTAATTTACAACTCTACATTAAAACAGCGCAAATACACCATATGATGCGAAAACAGATAAATGGAACATAAAAAATATAAATTGTACATTAGTTTTGGGGTTAATAAAATAGTAAAGTATATTCTTTTAGTAAGGATGGTAAATATTCTCTTTTTTCATAACGTTCTGTGATGTTTTTCGACTCCCAACCTTTATTCTTCTCCAATGTGGTTCATGTCCTCAGTTTGGTATCTGCATTTTATTGCAGAGCTTTCTAGTTTTTTTCTACTTTAGTTTTATCATAGGCTCTCTGCTTGCTTGAACCATATTAATAATTTGGTTATCATCCGTTGTGGGTATTAAGCTCATATTATCTTGAATAATTTTAATTTTTATTCTATTTAGTCTAAGTGTTCGCCTTCCTCCAAAAATCCATTTTGGAAATTCTTTTCATTTATATCATCTGATTGCCACCCTGATTGAATGTGGTTATACTCTTAACTATAAATCGTATATAAAGGTTTTATACTTTTTTCGTTTTTTTTTACTCCATAGTATCCAGTTTAACAAATTTTGCTCTCCTAGACCACTTTAATGTAAAACTGTCAAGGTCATTTTCTACCTACAAATATGTTTTTTTCATTTAACTGAAGTCATCACAATAAAATATTAATTGTTTCATACTTAATTTTAAAAATCACTGCTTTATATCGGTGCATCCCAGAAATCTTTATTTGTGTTTCTATATGTTTATAAATATAAAAGTAATAATAATAACAATAATAATAATAATATCTTTATTTAATTATACATATATCCTGTTCAGATATAATTTCTAACACAAAAGTTACGTTATGCATAGGAAAAAAATCAATTTTAACTTGAGTTTAAAAAATTAAATTTCCGTTAAATGTTATTATATTAATATAATTTTTATTATCAATTTTATATCAAAACGGAATATGTATAACTATAAAGCTTCAAGTAACCTATTTACCCATAAATAGGTTTAAAATACAAAACATACTCCAGAATTGTTTTATGACCTCAGTAATTAGCTTGTACCCTAACGTAAACATTAAAAAGGTATCTTGAAAGATATTTTTGTATCAGTACAAGTGGCCTATTCTAAATATAATTTGCTGTCCAGACAAAGTACATTAACATTTAACCGATGGAAATGCCAAAAATAACATTCTTTTCATTCTTAACTTTCCTGACACACAAAATTGTTAATGCGTCAAATAATTTTACAATACAGTTAATAAAAATTATGTTTATTTTACTATCTATTTCGTTTACTTAATTGTGATGAAGAATAATAAATTTCATAACAAATTTTATAACTAATAAAACTTTTTGATTTGAGTATGTGTGGTTTGTTTATGTTAGCCTATGTTCAGAAGGCTGCATTCATGCTTCATAAAATAAACATAAACATTTCTTGGTAGTCAATGAATCATTTTTTAATTGATTACTGTAAGAAGGTATTATTTACAATGGCCCATTTAAATACTATTTTGCAACGTTTTCAAAAAATTCTTTTGGTTAGATTAGTGATAAAGCAGATAAATGAGTAATTTATGAGTCACTTTTTATTAAGGAATAAAAACTTCAGTTAACTATTGACACGTTTTCCATTTTCCAAAGTTTAATTTTAAGTATGAATAATATTGAAGCTATGTACCGAATATTTATTGTACTGTTCCATCATAAAAGGTTAATAACCACGTGACGACATTTGATATTTTAATGTTGGTTATCATTTGCAATAAATCACAGGTTTGAATATTTAAATCTCTGGCCTTTATTTAGGGGTACAATGTTCACCAAATTTGTTTTTTTTTTTTTAATAAACTTTTAATGATTAGCTGTGGCACCAATGGTTAGATTATATTTCTTGCCAGCGTGTATTAATTAATTCGAAAATACAAATTTTGGATAACTTCCTCTGTTGCTTGTATTTTTATTCTCTACCGGTAAAACGTTGTTTAGCGCTTTTGATGCCAGTCCGTTCGCGGATATTTTTCAGCCAGTATCGATACTGCACAGTCCTCGATCTTGTCCTTTTGAATATAAAACGAATATGTAGATGACATTCACGATGACTTCGTCTTATACGTTTCTATCCTCTGACAGTCTAAAGAGTTGTTCAACGCTAAAGCAAAAGCGAATAGACTGAGATCTAAATATCACAATTTATTGGCGACCCTTGCTTTTTGCCATAACGCTTAGCATTCCGAGTGTGCCCTTTGATATAGGATGGAATGAAAGATATTTCTTCCTCTCAGAACATGACCTAAAAACTGGACTTTGTGCACTTAAAGGGGCCCGTACATGTTATACAACTTGGTTCTACTTATACATACTTCGATAGTGTATGCGCATGTTTTCGTACCATATTTCAGTTTCGACAACCAGATTGGATTAAAATTAAAATCAAAAAGATTTTTCTGGTTATCGTTGTAAATCATATAAAAAAAAGATAAATTTAAAAAGGCATTTTGGGACAAGAATAAGCAAATGGAAAGGAGTACAAAAAAGACAGAAGAATTCAATAGGAAGAAATACTAAAAAGGCATACAGAGCAGAAACAGGATAAGTTACTGTAATAGAAATCTAAAACCCACATTCTTAAGATTTGGTAAGAATACTTTACGGATGTTTAAAATAAACGGCATATATGAAAATAGAGAAAATGCAGAGACGGAAGGACAACACAAGCTAAGCATAAACAAGATAAAAATAACGAAACGATGAATTTATCAAGTTTAAACAACACAATATAAGTTTGGAAGTTTTAAAAAAGAGAGGGGGAGGGGTACGCCAAATTTTAAAAATTAGTTTATAAAAAACATAAGATTATACACAATAGTGCCCATCCGCTCTTCAACTTGTTCGCATAAACGTATCTTGTAAATCTTCTTATTCCAAAATAAAATATGGGAATATTTGAAAGTCACAAAAATTTATATAAAAAGGTACTGGGTTATATACAGCTCTCGCACAATCATAATTAGTTGTTTAGGTACAACGGCGCCACCAAACGAAGATTAAAATCGATAATACCTTCTCCGAAATTATGGAAGTTGTCCAGTTATTTTTGGAGAGAAAAAAAAACAGTGATATTAAAAATCAAACAGACTCAAATCTCAACCTAAGCAAAATCAAAATTTTTGATTGTTTGTCAGTAGAATTTTGGTGGAAGTGCCTTTTTTCGTAGTAATTCACAAATCAAGAGGTCTTTTTCTTCCTTTTCATTCCATCTAGAGCTCCTTTAACGGTAACTGGTTCGATAAAAACTGCGAAGCTGCCATAAAGCGAAAAAATGAAGCTTATAGATCTATGTTCCAGAGGCACCATACAAGAGCTGCTGCTGAGGAATATCGTAACAGAAGAAGAGAGGAAAAATCTATACATAAGGCCAGTAAACGAAAATACCACCAACAA
>JARJDX010013801.1:0-10036 GCA_030264735.1 Gymnusa sp. GC000175
ACCACATTATTTTCTACAGTAACATTAAACAGTTTCGTTTATGATTAATATTCAAAAGCAAATCGATCATTATTATAATTAATGATATTGTAATTGCCACGATTATCTTAAATACGCGCCTGGAAAGTTTCACATTAAAGTGGATGAGCAGCTTTACGTTTACTTGCTAATAAGCATTATCATAATTTAAACAAAAAATTAAACGAAAAAGAAATGAAGTGATTATATCAGAGTGGGCTTATGCTTTTCCTAACATAAAATAGATTTTGGGTTTTATTTCCAAATCGCAATTTTACGGTGATTTCTTCCTTAGAAAGCAATGTAAATTTGTATTTTTCCTTTTATTTTCGTGTAGAAATAAGTAATAAATTTAATTTAGTATGATGTAAATTTTTTTGTAACGTTGGCAACAACCAATAAAAATACGCGACTTAAACCCGAAATTAAGAAAATTAACATTGTATTTAATTGCTTTTTTTCATAAAAATTTGCAGTGATTAAAATTATTTAACAATTTTTAGTTGGTGATTTTTAAATTGTTAATTATATACAGTAGTAAATAGATGGCATTGTGATAGACATAGTAATGGCCGTTTTATGAAACGTCACTACCACGCTCACGCATAAATCGTTAATAAATGATCTACATTATTACAAATAATGTATTATGTTTAATAAGCGCTCATAGGCAATTAAGTTTTGTTGGATACATTCATCACGTGCCTATAGAAAGTGCGCGCGCGCGCGCGCTCGCGACTTGTTATTAATATTTTCAATCAGCATTTGTCTCGGTGATTTTTCGTAATGTAGTTGGTACCCCTGCGGAGAATCCAGTAGTTGCCACTCCCCCTGTGGGCTAGATGAAGTACCACTCCCGTAGAGCTTCTGCTAAACAAGTACTGCACCTTTTACAAAACACTCTATATAACTGTAAAATAACTCACGGCGCGTTTTGCAAATCCTTGTCTCCCATTGTTACCCGCAAATTGCTTTTCTTCTAATCGTTCCTTTCACGGCGATTTAAAATTTAATAAACAGAAAAGAATACACGACCTACGTGTTACCAGAGATAATTACAAATTACAAATAGTAATCCTGCAAGCGCGGATTATATTAGGCTAATAAAAACGCCATAAAACGCGCGCATATTATTCCAGTAGCGTGTGTTAGCCACAATTTTATTTTATTCAACTATTCAGCTTACATAATTGCGCGTGATTAAGAAGGGAAATCGAATGACTTATGCGTGGCCACTATTTAATTAGTCAAATCATTTTTGATAAAATGAAAAGTCTTCGCTCAATGACATAGACATTAATTACTAAAGAGAGCAGTTTATAGAGTCCTGCACTGACAGGTTGTGTCGATCAAGGCGTGGTCACTTTTACTATCACTAGAGTGCCGTGTTCACTCGACCAACAAAACACTATCGAAGTACTAGATATGCAATCTATGGACTTACGACCCAACAACTAGAGCTACATTCACACAACATACAACTAAATACTAAATTGCAGTGAGATAATAATTGCAAATTTAATTTTAATTTACATATGGACATCGACCTCACACGATATAAAAGACAACTAATTGATTATTTGTTAAAATTAATTAAAATTAGAGGTTAAATAAAGTGGTTTGAAAAATATATGCGTAGATTTTTCTTCGCCTTCATCTTCATCACCTTTTTTTTTCACCTTGTTTTTTTTTATAATCATCTTCTTTTTCTTTATTTTGTTCTCCTTTCACTTTTTTTAATTTCTTTTCTACTTGCTTTATTAGTTCATTTTATATTTCACGTCTTATTTTTGGTTGGTTTTAGTTTAGTTACAAACATATTTTGACGTTAATTTTTCTTCATCTTCACATTCTTTTAATTTTTTTATATCTTTTGTATTTTTCGTGTTCTTAGTCCTTTCCATCTTTGTCTTTCTTTTGTTTAACTTCTTGTTTTTCCAAGTCTTTCCCTTCAAGACGAATTTCTTTCAGTATTTTCATCTTTCTCCTAATTATCTTTTTGTTTTCGTAATCCTTGTCTGTTTGCTTTTTTGATCTTCTTTATTGAAATAACCAATTTTTTGTTTTTGTGTTCTTAGTCTTTCTTAAACAAATTGGGGATCACTTTCTTGATCATCTTCCCACTGATTTTCTCCTTTTTTGTGTATTTGTCTGTTTTTTACCTTTTTCATTCAATTAGTCAAATAATTATTTCTTCTTCATTTCTTTAATTATATATAACAATAAGTTTAATATGTTTTTTACTTTATATGACAATAATTTCAATTGTTTTTGTTTTGTTTAAAAATTTCATATGAACGCACCTATAGATTTTATAGTTTAAAAGTAATATTACAAAGCAGGCGAATTTCTACACGGAGCTGTTATTGCACGGCTCCAATATGCAAATGTTGATAGGAATCTATGGGGCATTCAGTTTCTATAAAATTGTAAACCAGTTTGTGTGTGGGTGAGCTTTATTAGTCCAGATTTAGTGGCTCCGTTTGACAACTGTAAAGAATTGATACCAGCCACAGTTTCAAATAATAACTGCTCTAACGTACAAGAATGGCAAGCGCATGTCCCTTTTGGCACTAATTAGGCCGTTTACTTAGCTTTATATACGATCTCTCTGTACTTTCAACAATATACTGATTATAAGTGAAGAACTCTTGAACAACTTAAAATAACAAGTTGCTAAATGTATGTGTGCTTAATAATGATGACGTAAAGGACGCAATTTCTTTTGAGCTTGCTCGCACAGATTGTAAGGTAAACAGTTGTAAGCACTTGGGATTACAGAACAACTTTCAGTTGAGCTTCAATATGAACCACAGCGGGAGCTTTGTTACTTCTTTTTACCTTCTGACAATCAATCAACTTGACCTACTACCACTACTTTATTCTTATTATTTTATTTAAGCACATTTTAAATATTTAAATATTGTGCCTCTTTAAAATCCCAATTCCTTAATGTTTTCTTTAAATTCAAAATTTGCATGATCACCCTTTCAAAATTTGGCAATTACAGCCGACAGTCACTGGGACCTCCCAAATTTCGTTAAAAGTTTATATATAAATTTCCAGGACGATCAGTTTAGCTGTCTGGACAGTAGAGAAGACATAGACAGACAGATAACCAGACAGAAAAACAGACAGATACCCAAACAGACAGACATACGGACGGACAGATAGACAGAGAGACAAACGGACAGACGGACACATACACTACTTCGGAAACAACTTTTTCTTGTAGATAATCACTGCCACTCCTACTTTTGCTCTTCCTTCCTTGTTTACTCTATTTTTTTTAAGCTGGTTGTTTTCTTCTTTTCTCTTGGCGCACATATATCCAAGCGAAATGTTTCAAATTATTCGAATATATCAAACTACGTAGCGATTCTTTGCACATTCCACTTTCCAAAAATCGTCGTTCTTCTTCGTAGCGTATTTCGTTCCGTAAAGTTCCATTTTCTTTCTCAGGCAGAGTGCATGGAATTTTAGCAAATAGTTTATATTTTTAAATGTTAAGATACTAGAAGCGTGTCATTTTTGGTAAAGTTTTTCTCCTTTAGTCTTTTGCGAACCAACGTCAAAAACTACAAGGTAGCAGTTTAAAAGAAGAATTTTTTTTTTCTTCTTTGCGTGCCTTATCCCATCGGGATGTTGGCGATCAATATGGCAATCTTTACTCGGTCTACAGCAGTGCTTCCCAACCTTTTTTTTAATTGGGGAACCCCAAAGCTAACTTTTTATTGAGCAAGGAACCCCTGCACCATGTGACTCTTTAGAAACAGTTTTTATAAATTAATAAAGATAAAAAAATGAGATATAATATGAACCAAAATAAATATTATTTTATTATTTTTATTATTTTATGAATCTTAGGTTATGTAATGAAATGAAAAATCTATGTAATTAATGAGAAACCTGAGCTTGTTTGTTTTTACACATTTCTTGAATTCTGGGTCTTATGGCTGACAAACAAACCCGCAGCACCTCTTCAACTGATAAAAGACGTTCCCTTTTTTTATTTTAATTGCAGTTAAAGCAGAAAATCCAATCTCCGACATGTATGTAGTTGAAAATTGTAATAATATATTTATGGCTTTTTTTTAATATTTTAGGAAATTCGCTTTGCCAAAAAGAGTTACAATGGACTCTTTTTGGCAAAGCGAATTTCCTAAAATTTAAAAAAAACCATGAATATATTATTACAATTTTCAACCACATACATGTCGGAGATTGGATAATTTAGGGTCATTTCTAATATTTGTAAGCTCTGCTTCTTCCTTGATAGAAAATTTTCCGGCGACATAAGGTTCTTCTAATAAATGGATTTTAAAGCCAGTTTAATTTTTCAACTGTTACCGAAGGAAAATAATATTTGAGTTTTTTTTTCTAAAACTGTAAAATGGTCCAAAATAAGAGGAACTGTTTCTTCATATGCTACATCGGCAACCAAAAGAAACATTTTAAAATTTCTATCTAATACGCGATTTTTTCACTTGGAAATTTTTTGCTTAAATGCGTTTATCAGTCGAACTCAGTATATCAGTACCAGTCGAACTTAGTATATTTTCTCTTTTTACTTTTTAAGTGCTGAAATATATCTGCTAAATAGGCTAATTTGGAATACCAAATTTGATTGCCAATGAGATTGAAAAAGTTGTCTAATTTTTCCTGCTACGTTTAAAAACAACAAATATATTTACATTCTTATTAATTTTTGTGGCACAACTCCTAAGAGACTCTCGCGGAACCCTAGGTTTCCGCGGAACCCCGGTTGGGAAACACTGGTCTACAGTCTTTCTAAAAAGTTGTATGGAACTAAGCGAGAACTACTGCCTCCGGTTTTCAAGCCACGAGTTTCTTCCCCTTTTCGGTCCTTTACACCCATCCACTCTTCCTTGAAGTATCAGCTTTAGCAAGTGGTATTATTGGCTCCTTATTCTTTGGCCGAAGTAACCAAATTTTATTGTTTTTACAGTAATCAGTACCTGCTTTAGCGTGCCTATTCTCTGCATTACCACCTCGTTTGTTATGTGGTCCAGCCAAGAAATGCAAAGTAGTCCTCTGTATACTCAGAGCTCGAACGCCACGAGTTTCTTCTTCTTTCTGGATCCCTACACCCATCCACCCTTCCTTAAAGAATCAGCTGTAGCAAGCGGAATTTTTAGCTCCTCATTATAAACCCGAAGTAGCTAAGTTTTATTGTCTTTACGGTGCTCAGTACCTGCTTCACCGTGTCTATTCTCCTAATTACCACCTCGTTTGTTATGTGGTCCCGCCAAGAAATGCGAAATGGTCTTCTGTATACCCAAAGCTCGAACGCCTCTAACTTTCTCTCCGTTGCGTCAGTCAGCGTTCATGCTTCTGTGCTGTACAGTAGAACGGAAAAAACATAGCACCTAACGGTTAGGTCCTAAACATTCGAACCTTAAGTTGTAATGTCGGATAACTGCTGCATGGCATTGTTTTAAGTTTGTTAAATACGGCTCTAGCCTTCTCTATTCTTCAGTGCACCTCTACGGAATGCTCGTTGATAATGGAAATATACATTGTGAAAGTAGTGTCCCTAGGTCTCAAAGACTCTAGTAGCATCGGGGACCTAAAAAAGTTGGTCAATAGGGATCGATAAACCACAAGTCTATTAAGAGGTGCAAATTTAGCTAAGGTACTTTTGAATTAGGTGCCAGTGTAACTAGGTGGTCTAGGCTTCCGGCTGATGAGTGCGAGATCGTGGGTTCGCATGCAAAATATTTATTTAAATATTTAAATGTCCAACACTGCCCCAACTCCTTAACCCGCTTTGCCAGCGTGGGCTTTGATGACTAAAAACCTTCTCTGGTCCGAAGTTAGATGAAAAATCATGTAACTCCAGTGATTCAGAATCTACGTTAAACTGTAGGTCCACCTGTGATGTAAGTTGCCAGCATTACAGGTACAGAAGAGGCTACACGTCAGGGGTGGTGTCCTAAAAAGCTGAAGACGACTTTTGGAATTGTTACACGCATACTTACTAGATGTGAGCCACTGGGAGGAAAATATATATTCATTTTTGAAATTAATGCCCTTTTTAGAATGAAAATCTTTAATTTTTTTAATTTTTTGTAAACATTAAAATTTGTATTACCACCATTTTAAAACTTGCCATTTTTTTGAAATCCTTGTAAAAACTTTTAATTGACTCAAATTTTGGTTTCACTTAAAAAATCATTAACCACCTACCTAAATACTCTGCAGGAATACGCCCCTTCTAAAATTTTCCAACTTCTTTCATTTTGTGCCACTTGCTGGAATCTATTTTTTGTTATAGTTTATAACTTACAAATTTTTAGTGAAAAAATATGTTTTTAAATATTTTGTAAAAACTTTAAATTGACTCAAATTTTGGTTTAACTTAAAAAATCATTAACCACCTACCTAAATACCTTGCAGGAATACGCCCCTTCTAAAATTTTCCAACTTCTTTCACTTGTGCGACTTGCTGTGATCTATTTTTTGTTCTAGTTTATAATTTACAAATTTTTAGTGAGAAAATATGTTTTTAAATATTTTGTAAAACCTTTAAATTGACTCAAATTTTGGTTTCACTTGAAAAATCATTAACCAGCCACCTAAATACTCTGTAGGGTATACGCCCCTTCTAAAATTTTCCAACTTCTTCCACTTGTGCGACTTGCTGTGATCTATTTTTTGTTATAGGTTATAATTTACAAATTTTTAGTGAGAAAATATGTTTTTAAATATTTTGTAAAAACTTTAAATTGACTCAAATTTTGGTTTCACTTGAAAAATCATTAACCAGCTACCTAATTACTCTGCAGGGTATACGCCTCTTCAAAAATTTTTCAACTTCTTCCACTTGTGCCACTTGCTGGGATCTATTTTTTGTTATAGTTTATAATTTACAAATTTTTAGTGGGAAAATATGTTTTTAAATATTTCGTAAAAACTTTAAATTGACTCAAATTTTGGTTTAACTTAAGAAATCATTAACCAACTACCTAAATACTCTGCAGGAATACGCACGCCTCTTCTAAAATTTTTCTTCTTTCATTTTGTGCCACTTGCTAGGATAGTTTTATAATTTACAAATTTTTAGTGAGAAAATTTATTTTTAAATATGAAATTCGCTTTCTTTAAATTAAAATTTCGCAATGAACACATAGAATGAAAGTTTGATTGAACATAATTGAGGAATGTGGGTGTACAGATTCCAAACAGTTGTCAATGATTGATCTAAATCAATCAGCTGCGATACGCCCCAATTCATCCAAACCTGTAGTCTCAACTATTTCGCTCTAAATTATAAACACAAACGACCAACTCAACAAACACAGCTTGCTCTAGAATCCATCAACTTTAATGAACTTGCTTAACTGGAAACTGAGTAAAATTATTATACTGTTATAATTAGTTTCTACTGGAGTGTGAAAGTAAGATGATATTAAAATGTCCAAATATTATGTATCTTACTATAAAGCCAAGTTATTGTTAATACAATCTCTAGTAATTCCACCGAGATTTATGCTGGTGAAATTTTCACACTTGAATTTGATTTATTTTAAGGAAAAAAGCCACTTAAACATCCTTTAATCCTATAATCGTCACGCTTTTATAATATAATATTAAATTTTTGTGTATTAAAATTTAATTGAATGTCAAATTTTAAATTTTTAAAATCGAATTTTCTATTGTTGCTTTAATTAAATTAAAATTCAGTTCACAAGATTGATTAGCAATTTGGGCGTATAAGATTAAATATTTTAATCAACCCAAAAAATAAAATGATATATATGCATACGCAATGATTAATTATTGCGTAAATGATCCAATTACATTATAAACTTTCATTGATCATAAAAGGCCTCCAGTTGTAAAAGTGTTAAACTCATCCATCCAATGGGTTTCTTCGGACGGCGTTTATTAGGTGTGAAAAATTAAGTTAAGAAATCTTATTAATTATTCATTGGTAAGAATAAACAGATAGTTATAGTTAATTGCCACTTTTGACTCGTTTTGGATGTGACTGATTTGGATCACTAGATATTTAGTTTTACTATTCTTCACGTTGTTTATTGCTATGTGTTTTATATGGACGCAGGCAGCCACGGGCACCATTAAATTGTTTACTTTTGTTACGAAAAACAATTTTAAAAGGGCATAAAATCTTTCAATTATTTCCTTAAGCTACAAATATATCTATGTTATGTGCTTTACAGACTTACTATCATGAAATATTATATTTTTAACTTAGTTTTTTTCAGTTTTTATTTTGTCTCTAATAATTTCATAAAAAACTTTATATATACTATAATATTTTTAATCCAAAGCAAATCAGAATGGGTATTCCGCAGGGCACTGTGGTTGTACCACATGAGTTATATACATGCGATATATTGAAAAGTGAAAATATTAAAACAGCTGAAATTGTATAGTAATCTGATGGTTTTTTTGCTAAACAGTAATTTAATAATTGCACATATCGCACATCGATAATAGTTTTAAAACGTTGCGAATTTTACAACGTTTCTGATATTATGTACAAACGTTCTCTTATTTTCTATGCAGTTGAAATTAAATTTTTTATTTTACTTTCCTTATTAGGGGGTCAAGGGGTGAGGAGAATATGATTTCATCTCAAGCGACAATCTCACCTGCACCTGGTACACCCTGCTAAATAACTAACGAGAATTTGTAGTCCAAGTACCTGCAGTATATGCAGATCACTCTTATTAGCTTCGGGTGAAAGAGCTTATAAGAGCAAGGACATCCTCTTATCTTAGGGATGATAATCGTCTTTAAAGGCGGATGACCAATCAATCAAACCGCTACATTAGAGATCTCATAGAGAGAATCCCAGAAAAATACTATTATGGCTACAGAATCCACCACCCACCTTAAATACGGGCGCTCCTTTACTGGAATTACGGTGTAAAGTATTCATTCAGACAATACTGATAAAAAATTGATATTATTAAAGCGTTCCCCCCATTCCAGTAGGTCCGTGCGCGGCCCATTTTGCCCCTGCCCAGGTGTGCTTCTTGCGAAAAATGCCAATTTCGCGCGTTCCCTTTTATAACCCTATTCTTTGCAGCTAGTTGATTTTTTTTTAACTAATCTTTAATGCACCTACTATACACGCAAACCTTAACAATCTCAAGAGCCACTTGCAAAAACGTCTTCTTTCTTCAATTGCCCGCATAAGAATGTGAGCTGTTGGAGAAATTATATTTAAGATATTTATTTAAAACACTGAGTTTTAAAACTAGTAATAGCTAAGAACATTTAATAATTTCGCCTCCTTTTTTGGTTAAATTATGAAGAAATTTTAAGGTATGTCTAAAAGCGATTTGTTTTTAGGTTCTCGATGTTAAATCTGTTATTAAAGAATTATTATCCAGTATTAAAACGTTGTTTTCACTTATAACAGTTGTTTATGATGTTACAGGACACAAGCTTTCATTTGTTAATTATTAACCGACAGTTATGTTTTTATTTACGAGAAGATAATTTTTATTTCTAGGTTTCTTAAACTAACCCACAGTTATAGCTATTTAACAATAAAAAATTTGAAATGGATTTTACAACTTACACTTAAATAATTCAAATTTTTTTAAATACTTTTTATTTTTGTTAGTTCCTGTATTTGTTCACCCTTCACTATAACATGGTAAAAGAGTTTCTGAATTTTCATATATCGCATATACAGTCGAACTCCTATAAATCAAATTTTTCTTTATCTCGATTTTTTTTGCAAATTTTTGCAACAAGATTGCATTTTGTTGTTAATTCTGTAACTCTAATTTTCTATATCTCGATTTTTTTTTGTGAACTATAATGATTCGACTTAGGGAAGTTCGACTGTAGTTGTTTAGATTTTACCGGTTCTAACGAAGTCCCTTTGCGTTTTAATTGTCGGGTACGGGTAAAGTAAGAATATACAATAAAGAAATTTGAACGCGCAACAATTGATCGCAAGTATTAGGACGAAAATGGACGCACGCGACAATTGACTGAATTTTTATATACC
>JARJDX010013817.1:0-13493 GCA_030264735.1 Gymnusa sp. GC000175
ACAAATTTTGAATTTTATTAACGTGGCAACATGGATTTGAGTACAAAACAAAAATTTTCAAAAATAATGTGTTTTGGAGAAATTCGACTTTGCTGCCTCGTATCTTCTAAAATATGATTTGAAACCAAAAACTGTTTTTAGATACGAAATCAGCGTTCTTTAATTTACAAAATATCCGAAAATTAACAAATTTTGAATTTTAATAACGTGGCAATATGGATTTGAGTGCAAAACAAAAATTTTCAAAAATAATGTGTTTTGGGGAAATTCGACTTTGCTGCCTCGTATCTTCCAAAATATGATTTGAAACCAAAAACTGTTTTCAGATACGAAATCGGCGTTCTTTAATTTACGAAATATCCAAAAATTAACAAATTTTGAATTTTATTAACGTGGCAACATGGATTTAAGTGCAAAAAAAAATTTTCAAAAATAATGTGTTTTGGTGAAATCCGACTTTGCTGCCTTGTATCTTCCAAAATATGATTTTAAACCAAAAATGTTTTCGCGCACTAGTTTCAGTTCACATACTTTAAGTTGACATGTTTCGTGTAATCAACGAATCAAGTTTGAAACGATAACGACCGTAGCACACATAAATCAATTGGAATCTTTCTCTTGGATACTTTTACATACTTAAAAGATATAACCAAGAAACGTATTTATTACCTTGCTCACCAATATTAACTTGATAAATATGTGGCGCTAAAATTAATACCATAATACCAGCGTTTAAACGTCATCGTTGGAAATACCTATCTCCAGACTCCACCCACAATTTTTATGGAAATAATGAAATATCCACTAGGTATATAACTTCTAGCAATTATCGATAATTCTTGTGGAAAACTAGGATTTTAAGCCAATTTATGCACATTGCGTATAATAAATATCATCGACTGTACCATTAGGAAGCCTCACAAATCACATTTTTTATGTTCGGATGGTACTTACATGACAGTTTAACACTTCATAAAATGGGCATGTAATGAATAACTTATCTATTTATAGCGTAACAAAACTATTTAAAGATTGTACCGATTTATGCAGTTATTAATAAAAAATGAATGTGCCGTCATTACACGACTTTCATTTACGAATTTTCTTCATTTTGCATTACAAGCGTCAAAGTGGATTTTTTGACGCAGAATTTATGATTTCGTCGACAGATAATCGTTTTTCAGAACACCACAAAAATTCGGAATCGACAGGAAAACAAAAATGGTGTTTTTGTTTTAAACAAACCCTAACCAATACCAATTTCAAAGTTAAATTGGGTGAAAAAAATCGAAATTGTTTAAAATAAAAACAGACATCCGTTTTAATCTAATTCTAGAAAATATAACGAAAATATGGAAACAAGAACTAAAACAAGAAAACTTTAATGGGGTTTGGCCATCTTAGTTGTAGATAGACAAGGATACCGACAGACAGACAAACAATATTTCAAAAACTAATTATTAATCCTAAAAAATTCTTTGTTGTCTTGAAGAATTCTTTATAATTCCCGAAGATTTTTTTGTGATTTTTGATTTCTGAAGAATGATATACAATTGCCAAAATTTTCTTTCGGATTTCTTAATATTTCCTCTAAATGCCAAAAAACCAAAAAGATTTTCGTATGATCTTAAAGAATTTTTTGTTTTTTTAAATAATTCTTCATGATTTTCGAGGATTTTTGTGGTTCCTGAACTGTTTTTTCTGATTTTTGAAGAACGTTGCATAATCCTCAAAAATTTCTTCCGAATTCCTAAATATTTCCTCTAAATTTTAAAAAAACCAAAAAGATATTTGTATGATCCTGAAGAATTTTTTGTTTTTCTGAAGAATTCTTTATGATTTTCGAGAAATTTTTTGTAGTTCCTGGACTGTTCTTTCTGATTTTTGAAGAACGTTATATTATCCTCAAAATTTCTTTTGGATTCCTAAATATTTCCTCTTAATTTCAAAAAACCAAAAACATTTTCTTATTATCTTGAAGATTTTTTTGTTTTTCTGAAGAAAGAAGGATTTTTTTAGAATTCCTGAACTGGTCTTTCTGATTTTCGAAGAACTTTATATAATCCTAAAAAAATTCTTTCGGATTCCTAAATATTTCCTCTGAATTTCAAAAAACCAAAATTTTCTTATGATCTTAAGCAATTTTTTGTTTTCTTCTTTAGGATTCTTTATATTTTCGAGAATTTTTTTCTGGTTTCTGAACTGTTCTTTCTAACTTTTGAACAACGAAATTTTTTGTAGTTCCACTACGGGAACTACAAAAAATTTCGTACCTAAAGTTTTCTTTGTATTTCTGAAGAATTATTTATGATTTTCAAATAAACATTGCAATTAGTTGCAATAAGATGAAAAATTTAAAAGCCACAAGAATTAATTGCACTTCGTTAATGACTATTTGAGTTTTGATCTGTGTAAGTAAAATTTCCCAACGGTTGTGATTAAAGAAGCAAGTAATGAAGTGAGTAATAGCCTTATGAATATGGTTAGTGGGAGTATTTGTGATAATTCACACAATCGTTTAGTAAGAGTAAAACAAGTGCGCAACAGTACTGGTTGGTGAAAATGATTATTTCCAATGCAAGAAGAGACACGAAGAGAGTAGAAATGTTAATTAATATTATTTTTTTGAACGTAACGACCGCAATTAGCGTCCGTAAACACTATAATTTTTATTTGATGGCCGCTGCAATTTCTTCCTAAGACAATCACGGTCATCACACTTTGACCGCACAGTTCTTACACACATCACTCACACAAGGCGTTACTTTGTACATACACTCTCACATTTGTAACTGAAATATTAATTAACACGGGCGAGGTTAAAATAGGCTTAAATAAAAGAAAACGACTGCAATATTTTCCATTTTCACTTCGATACTTGCCAACGACATTTGTTGCATTTGCAGGGAAAACAGAAAATGTGCAAATGCATCCCATAAATTCGCACTCGTAATTTTTTCCTCGATCCGAAATTGATTTGTTTGATTGGATTTACCAGTACATGTCGCGGACTAAATAAATACTGACTCAGACACGTTATAAGTAGAAATAGAAACTTTACTAAGCGAGAGTCTATAAATATTTTTCGTGCGTCCGCAAATTTGCGCAAATAACTTCACATAATCTGAATGCATAAGTCGGAATTTTTCTTTGATAAAAATAATGCAATTTTATTCATAAATGCAGCTGCGAAATTTACGAGATTGAAATTTATGCAAAAAAAAAAAATAATAAACAAAAGGTGAACGCGTTGCATAAGAAATTGGCAAAGAAATATAAACAGGGAATGACAAGCTTGTTATAATTGATCATTAGTTTTATAATCATTTATCTTTTGCTAATTTGATGAAATTTTAATTTATTTTTGTCGCTTGGAATTTTTCTTTATTTAGAAATCAAAATTTTTTTTTAAAACAAAAGGAAATCATCAAAAAAGTTGATAGAAGACAAGACGAAAAATATGACCAACAACAAGGGCGAAAAAGAAAAAAAAACGACTTAAAAAATGCGAAGAAGAAGAAGATCAAAAAGAAGACCAAAAGAAGTGTCGAGCAAGACCAAGAATATGACGAAAAAACGATTGAAAAACAAAAAAAAACATCAAGGAAAAGACTAAAAGGGGCGCCGGAGCAAGACCAAGAATAAGACGAAGAAAACATTGAAAAACGAAAAAAATATTAAGATGAAGACTAAAAGGGGCGTTGGAGCAAGATCAGGAATAAGACGAAGAAAACATTGAAAAACGAAAAAAATATTAAGATGAAGACTAAAAGGGGCGTTGGAGCAAGATCAAGAATAAGACGAAGAAAACATTGAAAAACGAAAAAAATATAAAGAAGATAAAAAGACGAATAATATGAGGAAAATGAAGAAGACGAAGAGGATGAAGAAAACTAAAGAAAAAACAAAGAGCAAGTGCATTAAGTACAAAAAAGTAAAAAAGTCTAAAAAAAAACACAAAGAAGACCAAGAAGAAGACTAGACTTGACCAAGTCTAAGGCGAAGGAAATTGTCAAAGAATAAAAGAAGATGAAGACAACAAGGACATAAAAAAATCGCTTTCTTCTTCTTAGCCTTTTTTATCTCTGTGGTGAAGGGTGAAAAAAATATGAAGATATACACACAAAAATAAGAAAAACAGGAAAAAAGACCAAAAGAAATAGTAAAAATACGCGAAGAATTTGTTGAAAAAGAGACAAAGATGAAAACGAAGAAATGAACTAAAACAAA
This sequence comes from Gymnusa sp. GC000175, assembly GCA_030264735.1. Classification (NCBI taxonomy): domain Eukaryota; kingdom Metazoa; phylum Arthropoda; class Insecta; order Coleoptera; family Staphylinidae; genus Gymnusa; species Gymnusa sp. GC000175. The sequence continues at coordinate 4,231 of JARJDX010013817.1, forward strand.
AAAGAAAACCATAAAGACATGAAGACAAAAATGAAAATACACACTAAAAAGGAAAAAAAACCAAGAAAATGACAGCATAGAAACTAAAAAAAGCGAATGAAAAGATGAGCACGAAGCGAAGAAGACCTAAAAGAAAACAAAAAAGATCTAGAAGAAAACAAAGAAGACCTAGAAAAAAACTAAGAAGACCTGGAATATAACTAAGAAGACCTAGAAGAAAACAAAGATGATCTATAAAAGAAACTAAAATAGATGAAAAAGTTAAAAAAGACCTAGAAGAAAACGAAGAAGATCCATAAAAGAAACTTAAACAGATGAAGAAGTTAAAGGAGACCTAGAAAAAGTTAAACAAAACCTAGAAGAAAACGAAGAAGATGTGAAAAAAAAAAACGAAAAACACCTAAAAGAAAACTAAGAAGACCTAGAAGAAAACAAAGAAGATCGATAAAAGAAACTAAAAAAAAAGAAGAAGTTAAAAAAGACCTAGAGGAAGATACATACGCTCTCTATTTTTTATTAAAATACAAAAAAAAGGGCGTATATATACGTCTTAAGAAATACGCAGGTTAAAACGCATTCCGTATATTTTTTGTAAATTAGTTAATTAAATATAAAATAAAAAATGTGTATATATACGCCGTACGTTCATATAATCATAATGTACAAAAGACGTATATATACGCTTCAAGTATTCAACAGTTTCGAACATATTCCGTAATTAATTTTTGTAAATTAATTAATTAAATAAAAAATTAATTTTTAAAAAGTGTATATATACGCCGTTCGTTTATATTATCATAGTGTACAAAAAGACGTATATATACGCGTCAGGTATTCAACACATTTCGAACATATTCCGTAATTGATTTTTGTAAATTAATTAATTGAATAAAAAATCAATTTATAAAAAAGCGTATATATACGCCGCCGTTCGTGAATATTGATAAATAAGAAAAATTTCAGCAGATTAATACCAAATAATGTCTTTTTATTTTATTTGTATATTAGCTTCATGTTTTTTTTTTATTAAAAAAAAATAATGTTTCATGAAAAACTGTTATGGAGGTCATTAAAAGTAGCAATCTAATTCCTCGCAGGAAGAAGGAAAAGCATGTAATTATTATATCAACGAGAGTTTTAAAGGTAACAAGTACATTTATGACCAATTATTTTAATACAATGTAATCCATTAAAAACAATGCTTGTAGTCATCAGTGATACCCTCAATTCATCGAATTTATAACTTAACAAAGAGGTGAGAAACGTTTAAGTCAAAAGTGTGATTTATAATAACATTAGAGTGAGTAGTGGTTCGGAAGTCTCCTTAAAAGCCGTTGGTCCCGTCTGTGACGTAACACCTGCCCTGTTACTTACATTAAAGACGTAAAAGTTAGGCTGAAAATAGACTCTGTCTACAACCGAAAGCAAGAACTCTCGCTCAAAAACGGGTTCATATTGAACAGGGGTGGTCAATAATTTTGTGTTTACGATGTATCACATTATATCTAACGTCATCGCGATCTACCAATATACAAACTACATGAACAGGTCCATTCAGATGACTGGAGTTAATGTGACGAATGACAAAATGGAAATGGTGGAAAGAGAAGTAAAAAGTGTTGTAGGAAAAAGAGGAGGAGGAGAAGGGGAAGGAGGAGAAGAGGTAGAAGAGGATGTGGGGTGACAAAACGCAAAAAAAAGGAAAGGAAGATGAAAAACGTAAAAATAGGAAAAAAGGAGAAGGGTAGGAATAAAAAGACTAAAGAAGAAGAAGGAGGAAAAAAATGAGAATAAAGATGACAACGAGAAAAAAATAAGAAGGAGGAGGAAGAAAATGAGAATAAAGATGACAACGAGAAGAAAAAGAAGTAAAAAGGAAGCATAAGGAGAAGGTGTTAAGGGAGAAAAAGGAGAAAACTGAGAAAGAAAAGGAGGAATATTTGAAGAAAAAGGAGCAATGAAAAGGGGAATAGGTAGGAAAAATAGAAGGAAACCAGAAAGAAATAAAAGTGAAAACGGATAAGGGAAAAAATGACGTGAAAAAGAAGAAAAGCAGAAAGAAACAAAAGAAAAAACGGATTAGAAGGATAAGGACGAGAAGAAGAAGAAAAAGCAAAAGAAGAGAAAAAGAATAAGGAGAAGAAGGAACAGAAAAAGATGTTGAGGGAGACAAAGAAGAAGACTGGAAAAGAGAAGAAGAAGAAGGAAAAAAATGGGGTAAATTTGAAGGAAAATGAGAAGATGAAAAGGGGAATAGGAAGGTAAAAAGAAAGAAAAACAAAAGGGAGTAAACGTGAAAACGGATGAGGAGGAAAATGACGGGGAAAAGGAGGAAAACAAAATGGAACAAGAGTAAAAACTGATGAAAAGGATAAGGACGAGAAGAAGAAGAATAAGCAGAAGGAATAAAAAAAAGAAGCAAAAAGAATAAAAGAAGAAAAAGCAGAAGGAATACAAGAAGAAGAAGCAGAAGGAAAAGAAGAAAAAAAAATTAAGAAGGATCCAAATTTGCGGATGATAAGGATAAGGTCGAAAAGAAGAAGAATAAACAGAAGAAATAAAAGAAGAAGAATAAACAGAAGAAATAAAAGAAGAAGAATAAACAGAAGAAATAAAAGAAGAAGAATAAGCAGAAGAAATAAAAGAAGAAGGAGAAGGAATAAAAGAAGAAGAAGCAGAAGAAATAAATGAAGAAGAAGCAGAAGGAATAAAAGAAGAAGGAGCGAAAGGAATAAAAGGAAAAAGATCTAAATTTGCGAATCTGATATTTTTAAAAAACAAAAGAAGGAAAATAAGAAAAAGAGAAAAAAAATCTAAATTTTTTTAAACTTGGTTCTTGCAATTTTTTTCTACAACGTTTTTTTTTATAATATTAATCATAAAGTGAAGTTAACACATTTCTACAGTTATGCAATTGTGATTTACTATAATTCTAAGTACACAATTGTATAATGATACGTGTACTAGTTAACGATGTATGACCACAATTATGGACAATATGTCTATTTTAATATCAACACGAATTATAATTGCAAATCATATTTAGATATCAGCACTAAAATTGACTTAAAAATTCAAAAAATAAAAATATGGAACAAATTACTTGCATTCCGACCACCAATTCCATATGAATTTTAATTGGTAATTTTGCATATTTTCTCCAGTTACATCGCTTTAAATAATGCAATGCAATCGGAAATTGGAAGCTAATAGCAAGTTTTTATAAAAAATTTGTATAAATGACTTTTGGTCATTTGTTCGAAAGAATTCTGATTAAAGAACTTTTAATCGAAAAAATTTCGGTTAAAGGATAATTTTTTAATTTTTTTCCACTAATTTTTGCTGTAATTATCACATTCTATTTCTAATTTCCAAATTTTAATTTCTATACAATTAGGTTTGGAACTTTTCTCCAACTCTACAAAAGTTTTCTAAAATGTTCTTTCCAGCGTTTTTTGCTTTTTAACGAACTTTTGATGAAAAATACTTTTACCCGAAATAACAACAGACTCGATGAAGAACATTTTCTGGAACGACTTTTGCTGCGCTTAAAAGCACCAAATTTTGCTTGAGGCTTCTGCACAAGAACCGCTTGATCAACAGACTTTTATTTAAATGTACAATTATTTGACGAACTTCATCTTAAAATACTTTTGCTCGGCGGTCATTTGCTTGAGGGGCATTTTCTCGAAACAATTTTGCTTGTAAGAATATTTGATCAAATAACTTACGTTCAACGGATATTAGTTCTAAACACTTTTTTCTCAACGAAATTTTGCCCGAAAAGACTTTTGCACGAATGCTTGTCGTATTTTGAATCGATGGTCATGTGCCCAAAAAACATTTACTCAAAAAAAGACTTTTACTTCTAGAGTTATGCTCGAAAAAAAAATGCTCAACTGACCAACTGCTCAATAAACACTTATTCAAATGACTTTTGCTTAAATGGATATTTGCTCGAAGGGATTTGGCTTAAAAGGCAGTCATTTGCTCAAAAACTTAATTCTGCTCGATAAAAATTTGTTTGTAAAACTTTTGTTTAATGAATTTTTGTTAGGAACGATTTTTGCACCATAGCTTGAAAATATTTTTACACGACAAATTAACAATTGCTCGACGGATCTTGGCTTGACCATCAAATACTCATAGGTTTTCCTGAAAAACTTTTGCACGAAAGGAACATGCTATTATTTAAAATTTGGTTTTGCTCAATAAACGCTTACTCAATATACAATTATTCGACGAATTTTGGCTTAAAACATTGTTGCATGAATGAAAAATTGCTCGACTAACTTTTGCTTGACGGTCATTTGCTCAAAGGACTTTTGCTAGGTAGGTTTTAACTTAAAAAAACGGCAATTGCTCGAAAAACGTTGGTTTAATGAATATTTGTTCAAATAACTTTTGATTAACCGACTTTTGCTCGAAAAAACTTGTCTAGGATATAAAATTGTTCGACAGTCATTTGATCGATGAACATTATCTCGATAAACTTGCTCGACAAGGCAATTTTACGATCCAAATTAGAGTTTTTGATTACATACGACACAAAAGTTGCAATTTGAAAAAAAAATCTGTGTAAGTTGTGGCAACATATAAAAGTTGTATAAAAGGTTATCTTTAACAATTTGAAGCAGAGGTGAACGACTGCACAAACTAATAAAAATATATAATATTCGCACTATCAGCCGGCAATGAGGGCAAGATAACAAATGCGTACTGTTATTATTACGATTACCTGGGGAAAGTGCAGTTGGAGCCAAAAATATTAAAACAATTTTTATGTCTGCCCGTCTGCGTTCTTAAAATAACACCAATCCTGTAAATACATTCCTCTACGGATATAAGGAAGTACTTTTTCATGCCATCCTTCAACAATGAAATTCTCTTTTATTTTTTTGCGCAATTTTTAACAATTATGCAAAATTCCAAATTCCCAAAGAAAGTATTATTTTCTTTCTAATTACCAATTTTGCATGGAAAAATACACAAATTAAATAGGAAAAAAAAAACAATAATTAAAGTGGAAAAAAAAAACAATGATAAAAGTGAAATTTTACCAGGAAAAACGTTGTAATTGTCTTCCTAAATATTAGTTTTAGTAGAAATTTTACGATGCACATGCACACATTTGCAATAATTCAGCCAATTTTTCTGAATCATCTGATAACGTTTTAACAATTCTGTGAAAAAAAATAAAACGCGCCCGATTCATTAAAAATTTCCATCAATTATGAAACGGGGAAGTAGTTCGCTAAAACCTAGCATATGTTCTGGTTTATTTCTAAAAACGCAGCACGGCTTTTTAATAAACCTAAAAAATGCAGAAAATATTGTTTGCCAAACGGCTATAAAATGATAAAAAATTTAATTTTATTTTTTTGGCATTAATCGATCATACATCCATTTCGACGTTAAATTGTCAAAAAAAAAAAATTCTTTAAGGTTAGGCGATTAGGGTTACCACCTTATTGTAAATTTTGTCAGATTTTTAGCTTTAAAAACATACTAGGCTTACCAATTTTTTTCCTTTACATATAAAATAGGGTTACCAACTGTTTTATGAAAAAAAAATACACCAAGGTTGCCAACTTTTTTACAATTTTTTTTTTCAAGATTAGGGTTACCACTTTATTGTACTTAATCTTTGTCAGGTTTGTCGGTTTAAAATCATTCCTTTATATAAAAAACTAGGGTTACCATCTGTTTTATGAAAATAAATACACTAGGGTTGCCAACTTTTTTTACAATTCTTTTTTTTTAAATTAGGGTTACCGCCTTATTGTGTTTAATCTTTGTCAGGTTTGTCGGTGTAAAAACGTACTAGGCTTACCTATTTCCTTTATTTACAAAATAGGGTTATCAACTATTTTAAGAAAAAAAATTACATTAGAGTTGTCAACTTTTATACAAATTTTTTTTCAGGTTAGGGTTACCACCTTATTGTATATAAACTTTGTAAGGTTTTTCGTTTTAAAAACATACTAGGCCTACCAACATTATTTGCTTTATATATAAAATCGGGTTACCAACTATTTTATGAAAAAAAAATTACATCAGGGTTGCCAACTTGAAAAAAAAATTCTTTTTAATTGAGGTATTCGGTAATAGGTTAAATGTATAATTTTTTACTTGTGCTATTTACTATTTAATTACATTTATTTACCAAGGACCAACGATAATTAAATAAGTATCGCTGTCTTAAAACTGTTTAACAACTATAGATACTAAGCCCAAAAAAATAAAATAAAAATGAATAAAAATTAGTAGTAATTTGATACAAATTTAAATTTACAGCGGAAATGGCATATTGAGGTTAATTACTTTCAGATGTCTACAATAAAAATTATTTGTGCAATTTTCTAATAACACACGCATAAATTTTACTGCAATAAATGTCCCTCTAGTTATGCACTACTAAAACGACATTACATACATATCTTGTTGCACTTCTAATTTTTAATATACAAACATAAATAATAATCCAAATGGAGAAATTTAAATCAAATATTTATTTGTGTAATAAATTTTATTGAAATAAATTTATTAAATAACAAAATCGCTGGAAGGAGCATTTTGGAGAACTTTTGGATGCGAAAATGTAGAGGTGGAAAAAAGGTATGGACTAAATAACGAAATTAAAATTTGGAAGGGTTACATGACATGATGAATTAAGACCGGAAAATGAGCAAAAGGCTTTCGAAAAAATGAATAATGAGAAGAAGAATTGTAAGAAGAAGAAAAATAAGAAGAAGTGTAGGAAGAGGGAGAAGAAGTGTAAGAAGAAGTGTAAGAGGAAGAAGTGTAAGAAGAAGAAGTGTAAGAAGAAGAAGAAATGTAAGAAAAAGGAAAAGAAGTGTAAGAAGAAAAAGAAGAAGGAGAAAAATAAGAAGAAGAAGGAAAGTCTTTCGAAAAAATGGATAATGTGAAGAAGAATTGTAAGAAAAAAATAAAAAGAAGTGTAGAAAAAGGAGAATAAGTGCAAGAAGAAGAAGAAGTGTAGGAAAAAAAAGTGTAAGAAGAAGAAGTGTAAGAAAAAGGAAAAGAAGTGTAAGAAGAAAAAAAAGAAGGAGAAAAATAAGAAGAAGAAGGAGAAGATGAAGAAGAAGGAGCAGGAGAAGATAAAAAAGAAGGATAAAAAGGATCAGGAGAAGATGAAAAAAAAGGAGAAGAAGAAGAAGAAGAAGAAGGAAAAGAAGAAGAAAAAAAATGTAGAAAAAAAAGTGAAAATAAAGAAAACCAGAAAAAAAGGGAAGGTTACACAACATAAAGTAAATGATGAAGAAAAATAAAGGGAAAGCAAAGAGAGAGAGAGAAAGTAGGAAGAGAGAGAATGGGAAGAAGAGAAAGAGGTGAAAGAAGCGAAAAAAAAAAGGATTAACAAGAGCAAAGGAAAGAATAGAAAAACGAGGAAAAAAAAGAAGATTCAATAAAAAATTTTAACCAAATAGATATGTACTACTTAAAACTAATAAAATGAACATTTTTATTACAATGTCCCGTACAGAGCATCCGCCTATAAAACCATGGCCACCTATAGTTAGTAGACATTTATTTAATCAATACGCAGCAAATTTGCGGCATGTATACAAGTCAACATTCTATGACTCACGCCTTAAAATTTTGTATAAACCATTTTATTTTCCACGTTTCCAAGCATTTTTTCAATACTTATTTCATTGATTGAATTAAAATGACATCATTTTTCTTTTAATAAAACTGGAAAAAAAACTTAATAACTAATCCACGATTAATGAGCAGTAAACAGATATGAATCAATTCATTACCAAACAATTACTCTTTCTTACTAATCGCAATAAATCACAAATTTGCGCATTAAATTTTTTACAGATGTAAAAATCTGTGCGATGGAAAGATTTTACATGACCTAAACTACATGATGTAAACATTTACATTATATTACATGATGTAAAAATGCTGCAAAAATAGATACACATGATGTCGAGATTCGCAAATAAATTATTTTTCAATTTTTTACGCGAATTAAAAATGGAAAGTGATTTTTAGCACGCTCTCTTCTCTTTTCCATCATCGATGAAAGTTCGAATTGTCACCCATGTGTGTGAGAATTCATCCTGCGATTACTTCAGGAAAGAAAGTGTCATTGTTTCTTTTTTTTTTTTTAATTTATGTGTAAACCCGTTTTTGAGCTACTAATTTGTTATAGGGAATTAATTTTATCTATAGGAGGCGCTGAAATCAATCTAATAATGGCCCCGCAGCCGGTAATATTAATAGGTTATGTAATAAGAGTTTTATATGAATCAAGTGTTACACCAATCGCTAAATTTATTTTTGGAAAGTCAAAATTTGGCAATTTCCACAAAATTTCTAAAGAGGCTAAAAATTTTGGAAATTTATTTTCATATTCGTAATGAATAATTTTTAAAGTATTCAAATCGCCATAATTTTTTTTTCCAATAACGCAAAATTTATTTTCGATTTTTGAATTTTTGACAAATTTGGCAATTTTCACAAAATCTAAATAATGGCCCCGCAACCGGTAATATAAACAGGTTATGTAATAAAGAGTTTTATATGAATCAAATGAGAATGTCCCGCTTATAATTTGTTTACACCAATCACTAAATTTATTTTTGGAAAGTCAAAATTTGGCAACTTTCACAAAATTTCTAGAGGCTAAAAATTTTGGAAATTCATTTTCATATTCGTAATCAATAGTTTTCAAAGTATCCAAAATCGCTATAATTTTTTTTTCAATAACGCAAAATTTGTTTTCAAAATATTAAATTTTAAAAATTTTGGCAATTTTCACAAAATCTCAAATTTGGCTAAAATTTTTGGAAATACATTTTTATAATGATAATCAATATTTTTTAAAGAATCCGAATCACAATGATTTTTTTTTAGTTAACTCAAAAAAAATTTTTTTCGAATTTTGGGTTTTGAGAAATTTTGGCGATTTTCCGAAAATTCAATTGGGCTGAAAAAAATTATTTCCTAGAAAATAAATATTTCAAAAAAAGTTAATTAATTATTTGACTGCTAGAGGCCTATATATATACACCTCTTTTTTACATATTTAACAATATGAAGGAGCGTATATATACGCCTCTCATATATACTAAATATACATATTGATAAATTGAAAGTGAATATATATATATATACAATTTTCGTACAAATTAATTACCATGAAGAAAAAAAAAAAAAGGCGTATATATACGCCAGTAGTAATCAAAGTATTAAAATAAAGTTGCTGCAAAACGTGATGGCGCGTA